>VZSZ01011421.1:221080-240207 GCA_013398815.1 Ibidorhyncha struthersii | reverse complement strand
AAGGATCCTAACTGTAGCATAACTACGCTGCTTTAAAAAGGCTTTCTTGGCAGCCTCCTCCTTCTCAGAATTACATTCATTAAACATGATGGAATAGCCTAAGCTATATCATTTTACAGATCTTTTTATTTGGGAATATATCATTCTCATGCTTTGAATATGAGATTTTTATGTTGCGGAACAGACAGATGACAACATTCTTCTGAACTTCTTTAGAGGAAATATGTAGTTAAAACCCAGGAGCTGAGTTGTTTAATAAAAAGTTAGGGTCCTTTACCAATTAAAAAAAAAAAAAAAGACTTTCTGGTAAAATACGTAATTCAGTGTTTGTATTTACTGCCCTCTAGCGATAATATAAGCATTAGCTCTGAATATATAGGAACACATTAAACTTTTTTCAGACCAGAATGAAAAATGTGGTCCACTAATTTTCAACCATACCACAGTAACGTCTTTACAGGTATTCTCTACAGCTGCAGCATTTTCAATAAACACTCCTAAGCAATTGCAAAGCAACAAAAATTACACCCCTATTTCAACCCATGTTTTGGTGGCCACTGGCAATCTTTAAGATGCAACATCCACCTACAGTTTTCTTGCAGGAACTCTTCCACACAGAGTATAATGATTTCTAAAAAAATAAATTCCCTGCAGTATACAGAGTTTAACTTCAACAAGTATTTTGCTGTTTACAATATTCTGCTATATATTTATTTTCCCCTTAATTCAATGCTGTCAAAATGATGTAAATGACAAAAACGCTACTGTTAAAAGCTAATTTAGCTCAGAGGAAAGTGGATCCGGGTGTGGCGACAGCTGCAGTTATGACAGCAGATTTGAGGAGGCGGTCACCCTAGCAGAAAGCAGTGACGAATAGCTCAGGTGGTTACCTCTATCCCTCTTGGCAACTGACAGAATCAAATGCGTAACCACAATGCCGTGGTTTCATCCATGAAATTACAATTGTGAACAGTACCTGACGTGAACACAAGGCTTTTCAAGTTTTGCTCTAAAAACAATGTTAAAAAAAAATACTTTACCTTTACTTAGATATATATAGATATGTATCTCACATCATTAAAACGCAATACATATCATGTCTCCATCATGTGTCAATATGTATCCACAGCATATTGATAAAAACATACAATATGTCTGCATCACAACAGGAGAAGTTGTGAAACGAGACCAGAGTTATTTATACCTCTGGCCTGGAAATGCTTCAAACAAATACCCCGGGTTAAGGCACTGTTTTTTAAAATCACGCTTAAATTATTGCAACTTTAGTGGAAATACCTACTAATTCATCACATCAGCATATTTCTCAACAGACACTAAACTGTTTTGCTCAAAGTTTTTCTCTGTAAAGATCACATGTGTGTGCAGCTTGCACTGGGCATGAGCTCAGGGAACCTGGAGCAAACTGTGAGATTTCATATTTCGTATTTTTCTTATCTACTTGATATGTAAAAATCCATCACATTTATGCAAGCTATTGTAATGGCACACTTCTTTCACTATCACTCCTCCAACCAGCTTTGCAGGGAACAATCTAAAATGAATCTTTCAAAACAGCTCTGGAAGAAGCCACAACATACCACCACAAGAGGGCCCTAACCTGGATTCTTTTATAATGACTCGTTGCCTTACAATACCCTGGCAGCAATTCGCTTGCTTGACAATAATTCTCATATTTTATAGAAACTATAATTTGGATGGAGAAGTGGAAAGGCGAAATTATTTAATTATCACTTCACTTCCAGGGCTTGCCCCAAACACCTCTTACATGAGCTGCTGAGGCTTTACTGTGACTAAATCTCAGAACCGAACAGTTCTATACTCCATCAGAAGACCCACTCTCTGACCTTCCAACCTTCTTTTAGGAAGAGTCCTCTCTTGGAAGAGCAGAGCCAAGATCTGTCACATACGGAAAGGAAAACACATTTTTTCCCCATCCCTTAATGCTTGTATTATGTAAACTGTGTATATATGGGGACTTGTACAAGACAGTGAGAGCGCCACAACAATTCCCAAAATAAAATAAGAAGAAAAAAAAACAAAAATGAAAAATTAATCAGATGTGGAACAATAGAAAAAGATAAGATTTCCTCCTTCAAATTGCATCCTCAGATGGCATAGCAACTCATTCTTACTCTCATCTTTTTCATCCATTTTTTCTAAAAAGACTGCTGTTGGGAAGGATCTGCTACTAATTTTTCTGGTCTTTCTCCTTAATTCTTTCCATCACACATATCCACTCCTGTCTTGGAAGCAACGATGACCAAACAGCCAGAGCACTGCAATCACCTTCACTCCTTCCTCTTACCTGCCAACAGAAATGCATCCTTTCCAGCTACTCCAGGCAAAGAGCAGTGAGAAAGCTGGGTGGAAATCTCAGCCTCAGATACAGCCACACACTTTAGGTTATACTATATTTTGTGTTTCATTGAGCTCCCACTTCTTTGTCATGCTTTGAATCTGGACATTCTCCAAACAACATATTGATACCCACTCCCCGATTCCCAAAGTGCAGTACCAGCCAAGGATGCTTTGTCAGGGCAACTAATATATAAAACTGGCAAGCTTTGCTGTAAGTGGAGTCTCAGGGCTGTTCCTCTGCTCCTCAGCAGTCAGCTCCTATGCTTTACAGACACTTTAATGTGCTTTACAAAATGCAAAGAAGAAAAAATAATCTCGAAAGACCAGTGTGTTCTAGTATACGCATCTCCTTCACGTGGCTATGCCTGCTTCAGCGCAGCTGTGCAGAGACTTTCAGTCCAAACACAGTTAAGAAAAGTAGAGTAAACATGTCAGAGGTACTGCAAAGACATAACGCTTCAACAATGCACCTAAAATTATGCAATACCAATGCTGAAGGAATGCTGCTGTTAATAACATAAAATATTGTGCCATGGAGATGTACAGGCTCTTAGCTCCAGCTAACCACCCGTGCCCTGCGGCACAGGAATTCCGACAACCTGTAGGTGTTATCCCAGCTACGGCAACTGCAGATGCCTTTTCTGCAGCTTATTTGCATAAGTAAGATTTACAAGCTACATCAGTGTTAACACCTCATAAGGATAGTCGTATTATGGGATAAGAACACAGTGAAGTTTAAGCCTTTTCCAAGACAACTTGCGCTAAATCCATAAAGGTATTGACACTAGAGAAACAATACAGGTGGTTTCTTCTAATACCAAAACACTCCTCTGGAA
The DNA here is from genome assembly GCA_013398815.1 of Ibidorhyncha struthersii. NCBI lineage: Eukaryota > Metazoa > Chordata > Aves > Charadriiformes > Charadriidae > Ibidorhyncha > Ibidorhyncha struthersii. The sequence continues at coordinate 236,992 of VZSZ01011421.1, read as the reverse complement.
ACAAGTACTTTGGCATTTAAGTATAATGAAAAGAGAACAGGATTTTTTTTTTTTTTTCCAAAAATGTATTTGTAGGAAATTCTAACAGTTCCCTTCTTACTGAATGGAAAAGATTTGGCTTTAAACATATCTGACAAAGCTTTTTCTCCTTTTCCTAGTTCATATCTAGTTAACACTGACCGCTGTGTCTGACAGACACAGTAGGTAAAAAATAAGAGTAAAAAATTCCAGCTTCCCACCAGTTACAAGGAGGAATACTGCACATATTCCTTGATCACCCTAAAGATCTCATGCAACTCTCACGCTGTTACTCACAACCAATTTAAAGATACCTAGAAAGAAAAATTCTGCAGTTTTCCCCTCCTTTTGTCCTTTATGAGGGTTTTTTCCTCAACATAAGTGTCAATTTTGGGCTAAGAAATAAGTCTGTAATAAAAGGACTATAAAATGCAGAACTACCGGAATAACTTTTTTGTATTTTATATATCTATACATATATGTACCCTGTAAGTAAATACCTACCCCATAAATATCTACTGTAGCATAGCCACAAAAGGGGTTTGTACCCACATTATGCATTTTCGCAGACAGCTATGCCTAACAAGCAAGCAACAAGGAGAGATACTTGACTCACAGAGCTGTGATGTCAGCTCTGTGTAAGCTCACACTTACCCTAAGACTGATACAGCTACACCAGCAAAAACAGAGCTTTACAGGTATTGCTTATTTCACGCAGAAAACTGGATTGCTATGTAAGGACAAAAAACAGCTTCACTAGTATTGCTGGATTAATCTTACTTCTCCTGTAACGTGACATTCTTATTTTAATGAGGTGTTCCTACTGTAGACCTGGCCAAGCACATGCTTTAACAGTTCATCAGAAATCTTCCTGAATGGTTGCCATTTCATACTAAAAGAAATGAGTCTTATAACCATCTTTTTTAAAGTCACAGTCATGCTTAACATACATACCGTTCTTGTGAAAAGGCAAAAATTAAATTACTTTTTTTCCTAATTCTAATATATATGAAACCCAAATATGAACCAAACTATCTCCTATCCTTCTAGATACTATTGCTCAGTTCACAAAAAAAAAAGTAAAAACTATCCTACACAAAAAAAAAGCAATGTTACTACAGACAAAAGCAGAGAATCATGGACTGCGACGTAACTACTGACACTGCAACGAGCTCAGTACAGCTCTGATATAAACACAACTTGGCTGCAGATACCATCCACAGTAGGTACCCACATTTTGAAAGCAGACTGCAAATTTTGTCTTGCAATTTTGTTGGTTCAGTCTCTGGTTCTTATTAAACCATGGCTGTTGTATTTCTAACTGAACTGTGTGTAGTAGTATCGTTGTTCTTTCAAGGAAAAAACTCAGCAAGGGGTATTCACTAACTAATATTCATTCCAATGCGTCCTTCCTACCTTTCAATTTGATTACTCATTTAGATGTTTTAAACATGCTCCAAATCTATATAGATTTAGAAAAAAATTAAGATCTATCCGTCTAGAACAGGAGAAACGACCAGTCTCATCCATTACACCCCTATCTCATGCTTACAGGGAAACATACAAAAATGTAATGCTTCTTTTTTTGTCCAAGTCAGCGCTTCACCCAAATGCCTCTAGGTCAAACTAAGCAAACAAGCATGAAACCCAAGTGGTTTCCAGTCCCCCAGTCAGGTGTACTGTGAAGTTGGGTTTACCAGTACATGAGAGAGATGGAGACAAGATAACAAAACCAGGCCAAAGGCAGCTCTGCAGTTTCCTGAATTGCATACTTATTACCTGTGTGATTTAAACCCCTGTTACAAGAAGTCTCAGTATTTGCATGAGGAAGCTCATGGTATATTCATGTTTCCTAACGCTGTGTCAACTAATATCAGTAATTTGCCTCTTATCCTAAACACAGGATCCGATTCCCTTTCTGGGTGCTGACTTCTCCTGCCATGGTGACAGTGCGCCGTGGGGTGCTGTGGCGTCCGGGTCAAGCAGAGCCGTCGCTCCACTCCGTCACCTGGCACTACGTTCGCCAGCCAGGGATGTCTGCATTCCTGGCTGGGGTTTGGCAGGTTCAGACCAGGCCAGGCTGGGGAGGCGTTGGTCGAGTGCTAATAAGGACGAATGACACACCCAACGCCTGACAGAGAACACTCCTCGCTGTCCCATGCCAACACAGATAGGTTCCTTTGGGTTTGGCAACCCTATTTCACCTTGTGCTGGAGCAGAGCGGGCGAGTGCTCAGACTGTCTCAGCTGGGCAGCAACCATCAGCTGAGAGGAAGCTGAAGAAATGGACAGTTAGCATCACAGAATCATAGAATCGTTAAGGTCGGAGGGGACCTTTAAGATCATCAAGTCCAACCATTAACCTAACCTGACAAAACCACTTCTAAACCATATCCCCAAGTACCATGCCTACCCTTTTTTTAAACACCTCCAGGGATGGCAAATCCACCACCTCTCTGGGCAGCCTATTCCAATGCTGGATAACCCTCTCAGTGAAAAATTTTTTCCTAATATCCAACCTAAACGTCCCCTGGCTTAACATCCTTCATCTCTGGCTACTGGAGTTTCCACATAGCGCATCGGGCATAATACAGACAGGAAGGAACATACAAAGGATCGGACTTGCTCGGGAGAGCATACTTGGAAACTGAAAGCATGATGAACAAGGACTGAGGGTCAGGAGATGCAACTGGATGCCTGGCTCTACCATGAGTGTAGACCTGCAGCATCACTCTATCCTGTGAACATTTTGTTCCTTCCCACCCCACACCGTGGACTGTTTCGAGACGGGGGCATTAACCCAGATCCACTCTCATGCTATGTGGCTCACATACCCTTCAGGCTGGAGCTGGTTCTCCTCGCCAGCTCAAAGCCCATGAGCTACAACCAGGAGCCCTCCCAAACACAGCTGGTTTTGCTCTAAGTTTTATTTAAGGTAGTTACAGGGAGCTGCTGAAGCACAACTCCTATTAGTCTCTAATACAGTCTCATCACAACTTCTGAAATGATTCTGTAAGAGCCCTCTCACCTGGGTGAATTTTGCTTCTTGTAAGAAAATGAAACAAGCACCGAAGCACCAAGATTATGTGAAGTCATACAATACATAGGCATATAAATGTACGCATTTCTCATTAACTTGTTAGAACTGGATTTCAGATGAGAGGCACCCTTTCAGTAATCCTCCGCCTTTTTTTTTTTTTTAAACAACATTTTTGCATTGTTCATAACTGATTGTTCAAACATAGAAAACATTTTTATGCTAACTTTTCTAGAAGAACAAATAGTATGGAATATACAAACACATATCAGGGTTTACTTGCCACATTCACTTGTCAGTAATGTTACTGTGGGTAGCTCCTGAGTAATCTCGGTTTGACAGAGCACCAACAAATTGATATTTACAAGGAAACAATTTTATTGCTAAATCAATATTTCCTTTCAAAATGCTCAAATGAGGCTTGTACTTAGCCTTTTCCAGTACATACTGTAACACCATACAGTAATCAACTTTTGTAAACACTGCTTTTATTCATGGCTTATTACCAGTGAATATATTTAACAGTGGTTAAATATACATTAGTAATGAATTAATTAATATGCTTTAGCTTTGATAATTTCAGTCACTTATGAACTTATATAGCACAGCAAAGCATTAAAGTTAGTTTCATTTGAAATGTAAGAACCCTGTTTAATCAATGATTAACCAACATCACTTATTTCCTTTTCTGAACATTAAACTGTAACAAATCCTGCCGTTCATGCACAATTTTAAACCAAAAGTCGACTAAAAATCATTAAAATAACATCACATACTGGAAACTGATTAGGTTCCACTAACAGAAGAAAAGTACATCATTAGATTGGGGTATATTCTCTGATGAACTTGCAATATGGATACAAAATACACAGACATTATTCAATTAAAACATTATCTATTAAACCTTCATTATTACTAGGTATTTTATCAAGAAACAAGGTATTTTTCATATTTCAGTCCTCTTAAATAGATACTTTTAAGTCTATAAAAATCACGCCTAGTTTGAAAAACATCTTAAAATTGAACAAAACCAATAAGCTCTAAATAGATATAACATCATCTTTGTCTTTGGCTTGCATTTTTATTCATTAAAAAAAAAAAGGAAAATTTGTCTGCTTTTTGCCCACTTACACATTTACATACAATGTTTAGAGCAACTGGAAAAGCTCAGAGCAGCGCATGAAACACTGGAGAAACCTTAGCAGATACACTGGAGAGAGACCTTAGCAGATACATGAAGACATCAGTCTATCCACTTATGTGGGAGCTCACACACATGCAAAAGACCATTTTTGCCATGAGAAAGAAACATTAAAAAGGCTTACAGTCTGCAACAAAGTAAACTTCCTCCAGCCTTCCAAAGCCCCTGCTTAACAGCCGATTCTACCAACTCTTTATCAATGAGATAATGATGCTAAATAAAACTGGCTACAAGCTCCATCCATCGCGTTATTAAGTAAATGTAAACATTCTCTTTAGCTCCATCAGGTACTAGATCAAGTCCTAGTTGAATCTGAACAACCTGTTCAAATGCCCCAGGGAATGGGAGCCATGCTCTAGTACCACCTTCCAACCCCCCAGTGCCATACTTTTGTTCAATTTCCAAACCAGAGAACAAAACTGCAAGGGTGTAACAAGTGTCGTTCATCTGTATAAGACTGTACAGGTAACTGGGGAGTTTATGTCTGGTCTAAGGCAAATTCCATCAAAAATGAGACAGGATGTAACAGTGAACATTGAAGTTACTTACTTATTTTCTTACTTCACAAGATCAATATGCCCATTCTATTAATTCATGCTTAATTTACTGTTACACGTGTAAAAAGCATATTCCTAGATGTTAAAAACCAAACATGCTGCTGATTTTTAGACTGTTTTCTCAGCACACATTAGGTGACGTGAATTCCCAGTATTGCCCAGTCCACCGTAAGCACAACACACACTTTTTGTGACTAGAACAAACATTTGCCTTGCCTATTGTTCAGCGTCCTGCTGTATCAACCACCTCATATTAAGTAACGGTATAAATATATAAAGTCCCAGGTCACAAACAGAAAATTTTTCAAGAGCAAAAGGACTACGAAGCAAAGCTGAGCTACTTGTCTGAATCTGCAAACAGACTCCTCGAAGTTCCCCCGGTAGTCAGTCAAAAAGTACAAGTCAGAATGGATCTTATAGCTTCCAGTGCTGCCACCTTCAAGCCGGTGAGCAAGCCACCTGGCAGATGCAGCATGGGTCAGCGCAACTGCCGCCTTTCAACAGGGCTACGTGCATCAGCAAGGGCAAGAGACCACTGCCGGGCAGGTCGTGGGGTGAAGAGACATAGACTTGCATGGAGGGTGTGCTATTTCACAGCAGCTAAGACACTGTAGAAGCAACCAAAAAAAGAAAACAAAACCAAACCCCAGATGACTCCTCCCTCATGAGCAACTGAGGCACAGTTTCACACTAAAGCACACTATTCAAAGGATGGGGTGTAACAAGATGTAAGACCAACACCTGTCCTCTCATCTTCCACTTCGGTCAGTGAGGCAGCTTTAGTTTTCTACAACCATGACACTTTTCAAGCTCTGATAATAATTACATGAACAAACCTAACACCCCTATGTACATCAGCATGCTTTTATTTATACCACATCTATAAAATCTAAAAGATGCATGATCACAGGAATAGCATCTACCTGGAAAGACAAAAAATTCACCACAACATAGTTACCAAGTTCTTTTTCTTCCTGCAGTTCTACTTTATCCCAACAGCACATTTTATTTTGTATTGTTATATCATTTCTATAACCAATCTACTTTTCACAGCTCCATGAAACAAAGATCAGATTACAGATGTATATTCCTGACCACCAAAGAAAAATCATTACTTAAATTTTAGCCCTCAATTGCCAAGATTTGTTGCTGCAGAAGTTTTCAAGAGCACTTTATCTTCTTGTATTTAAAATTTAGTCAATCCATTTTAAAAATCAACTTCTGTAAGCAGGGACGTAGTGAAAGCTGTGCTAGAAGACTATGCATCAACAAGCTGCATCATCTTCACAGTGATGAGCTTTAAGAGCTCTCCTATAATAAAGCCTGTGAAACCTTTTCAGCAACAACCAAAAAGAGCTGCAGAAAATTCCTTCCCAGCTAGAATTGTTTTTACTGATGCTAACAAAAGAGGAAAAAAACAACTAATTACCAAATTATGAAATGAAATCTTACCTGGGTCCAGTATTCAGACATACAAAACTTTGGCCATGCTTCATAGTACAAGAAAAACACAGTCATTTTACTGAGAAATCTGAGCTCTGGGCTTTAAGGTCTATGCATCCAAACAGATATTCTATGATTTGCCAAATAATTCATCACATTAATATGTCTCAGGAGTCAACGTGCTTATAAATTTTCCAGCTACAGTTTCCACTGCAAGTGAAAAATAATTTCATTTAAAGACACCCTTACATACTTAATTTCAGATTTTGTTTTTTGTAAGCTGTCTTCTTGCAAGTAGTGTGTTTCAGAAAACCTCTGACGTGCACATACAGAACAGCTTTGTAAATCCAGCAAAGATACTTTCTGGCTTCTTGTTAAGCCACACTAGCCTGCATTTACTCCAAAATGGCACCCTCATCTCTGCTTGTTGCTATGGCCACACCATACGTCAGGCTTGCACTTTCCCCCCCCCCAGACCTGTTTGTTTATGACAGGCCTAGGTGCTTCCTATTATGGTGCCTGCATCAGCACAGCGTGCATTCGTAGCAGCAGTGGCAGACGGCAGCCGCCGCCGAGGCGATCAGCATGCAGCAAAGGACGGAGATGCTGAGGAATCCGAGCATGCTCCCTGCAACACCGCACACAAGGGCTGCTTTGAGACATGTTACACGACATGCAAAATAACGCATCCAGATCCAGCTGAAGAAGTCCTTGTCACTCTAGTTTTCTGTGGCAGCAAAAGCTGAACACGGGTGAGCTAAGGCTAAGAAGGGAGAATCCCAGGGAACCACATGCTTAGAAAGCAAAGTAAATACTGCATTTTGTGAGGTCTCAAGTACCTGTCTGTCCCCGTGGTTCTGAGATGCTGCTATTGAGCAGAGGCAAGCATTTTAATTCACGTAACAAAAGGACAGTAAAAACCATCTTTACAAACCCACTCATCATTAACCTCCAACTGTATTTCTAGTATTTCATAGCTTGTTTTATTCATTTTAGGAAATCAACTGAAAACATTTTGTTTCATGTGTGCTTGTAGGGGAGTTCCCGTTGTGCACAGGGAAAACATGGTCAAAACCAAAGGTATGGTAACTCTCACACTACCCACGCATCACTTCTAATGTATCAGGGCTTACCAATCATACAGCAGGACACAAAGACACCAGTGCCACATTTGTGGCAATAAAGCTCATTAACAATAGCCAAAGATTCACGATATTGCTGACATACTGAAGAACACCAACCACCTGCAAACCCAGCCGCAGCAAAGCTTAGAGCCCAGTCATTACCCTTCAAAACCATTTGCAGAAGCACACAGCAAAGCAAAACGTTTTTATCAAAAAAGGGTTATCAGATCTTTAAAAAAATAAAAATTCAAATGTTCCTTGCATTGGTCATTATTTATCACAGTGCCAATAAAGTCTGACAAATATCAAGCGCAGAAAATACGTTAACCGGTCAAAAGATTGCATGCATAAAACATCTAGTTTCTAGCCTGTCTCGCCCATTTTTCATTAAAACATGTACAAAGACACTCCAGTCCACAACAACTACCTGGCAGCCTACTTTTGAGTTGCTTCTGCTCTTAAAGCTCTTTCTTGTTCTATTAATGAAACAGCGCTATCTTCCTATTTCATTTGTTCTTACACTAACCCCTGTTGTGCCTTCTGCTTACCATTCTTCCCTGCTGGAGTTGCACTACTTTTCCAGCATCCCAAGGATGAAGTTTGTCGAAACGCTGCCAAAGAGCACGGCCAAAATGTCACCTTGGGTATTTATCCTTTCTTTCTTCAGATCAGCTCTGAAAACTAACAACTGCTTCCTTTTGTCAGTGAGTATACATGAATCATATCCTCACCTCACAAAAATTACTCTTCATTTAGACCACCTTTTGAAGCTCCAACGGGTGGCTGACGTATTATGAAACTCCTTGTTTCTACACATAAGAAACCTTCAGGGTGATGTACCTTTCAGTTTACGTTTTACAGCATGTAATATACACCGATACCTTCAGAAGGGTAAGAAAAAAAAATATTTGGCACCTTCACTTCTAGTCCTTGCAGTTAAAATAACTTTTTCAGTACCGACTGCTGCAGTGCTGCCTTCTTGAATCTATTGACTGGTATCAGTATACAACAAGAGAAGGATATTTCATGACAAAATTCTACCTATCCACTTGGTGGTCCTCCTCTTAAAATTTGATTTATGTCAGTATTGTTAGTCATTTTGCTCTTGGCCGTTAGAAAAGACGTCTTTGTTACAACTGTTCATTCTGAATGACAAAAATCAAGTTTATGAAAATGTTAGTATCTCAGCTGGCAGCGTGAGGTTGTCTGTAATTCTGGGTAAAAATATTGCATTAAGGCTATACAGTCAACCTTGGCCACAAGAAGATCAGATAGCATGCTTTAAATACACTAATGCCTGCTTCAACAGGTCCTTTCAATCATGTAAACTAATTCATTTAAAAACCACACATCATTATACCCATCAAACAATACTCCTAGCCTTATTTATGCAGTGAATATGACTGATGTGGCGGAATGGTTATGAGACTGCAGTTAACCATATACATTTCCTGTAAAGTCCAGCTGTTTATTCCAGAATAAAATGAACAGACTTTGTTTCGATTGCTTCATATGACTTCAAAAAACCTGCTTGTAAATTTCTTCAAAAAGACAAACTTCAGGCAAAAAGAAAATGCCACCGGTTAGTATATTGTGCTTGTGAGCACAGGCAAGCAAAAGCTACCATTAACACACCTTAAACTAGCAATGAAGAACAATGGAGGAGCTTGGAAGCCAGCCTGGACTAGTGCACATTAAAGTAATTGCTGCCTCATTAACATTTTGCCAACATCTAGTGTTGATGAGAGTGGATTGCACTCTGATGCTCAAGGAAACCTGCTAATGAGTGACCTTCCTAGCTGAAAACCTAACTTGCACATGAACGTATGCAGTGGGGAGCACAGGGAGTCCTGCCACTCAGCTGTGCCATGCAGACACTAGCGGGACAGCACGGGTGAACACATGAAAGCAGCAGCAAGATGCTCTGAAGTACATTCTCAGACTTTGGACTGCCACAAGCGCATCTTAACTGCTCTACTTCAGTCCCCCCAGCCTGCGAAATAGAAATACTTTTGATCTGTAATGTTATGGTTCATCACTGCAGCACAGAGACGGCATTTTTTTTAAAGAAAACGTAACTTTCAGTACAAGTAGATGAAAAAAGGACCTTAAAGATCTGTGTTGTTTCACAGGTGCAAACCTAATTCAGATATTGTTACGTGTTTTACATTCTGGGCTGATTTTAATAGATCCATAAGGTACTTCCATACCATTTGTACAAATCAGAAACTATCCTTGCCCAGGAAAGATGTACTATTACTATGCAAAACTACATATATATATTAATTGCAACTCTGATATCTCTTATCTGTAATAGATCAAAATCAATCAAATTTAACTGGAAGGTCTGCTCCCAGTTTAACTCTCCTTTATCCTCTTGCTTTCCCTCCCCAAATAAAACCAACAGCAAAAACGCATAACCCAGCAGCCGTTCCCTTCGCAATTATGAGCAGAGGATGTAGTTAAACATCACCTTGCTGGGGAATCTTATAGAACTATTCAGTCAGCTCAATTTCATTAGCTGATCATACATTAGTTGGTTACAACTTAATTAATAGAAGTAGCAAGCTGTTTCAATTTTATTTGAAGATAATCTCGTAAACAGGCCCTGCACATCAGCTTGATTCAGTGTTGCTCCGCTGCTTGTGATTTACAGCAGATTCTACTATCGCCTGTGCAGCTCAGTTTCCAAAGCAGCGCCAGGGACAGGCAGAACTTGCCCGTGCACAGCAGTGTCTCCCCGGGCTGTGGATTCAGACAAAGCAGCCGTCCCCGTCGCAGCACAGCTCCTTCCCCAGGCACCTGGCAGGGCAGCTGCAGATGAACTGCTCAGAAGTGAACCCCAGCTCCACAGGCAGATGCCGGCCACCACCCTCCCTGCTCACGCAGCTGCACGGCAGGATGAGTAGCATCACTGTCCATCATGCCTTAGCTTGCCTACATTCAGTTTTGCAGCTACACGGGGGACTGGCTGCAAGTCAACTAGAACTGGGATCAATTTCTATTGAGACAGGCTGTATTTCAAAAACAATAAATCAGAACAGGACATGTGCATCCAGAATACACGTAATTCAATGCTAACTCCCCTAAACATGGGAAGTTTTGGCAGATGATACCAAAACTTCTACAAATGTAACAGACAGGAGAAGAGTTTCTTAGTGTAGTTTCTTTATGAGGCAGAGGCTGAACTGACATTTCAGCAAACACAGCATTCACTGTACCAAAACTTTAGATAACAGCAGAAGCTACCTCTTCTTGAAAACAAACAAAAAAAATTATTAAAAAGAAAAAAAAAAGGGAAAAAAGTGGCCACTGCTTTCCGAAACACTTCATATCTTATAGTCTAACCTTGATTACAGCAACACTCTACCATGAATACAATGCAGGAGTTCTTGGTTCTAAATACTGTCACAAGCCACAAGTGTTTAGATACTTATCATGCCTTTCAGTAGCTGTGAATTCCACTTTTATTATTAAGCAAGAAGTTATGAAGTACTCATGTCCATGAAGCCTTTTCCAAGTAAAATCTTTGAAAACAAAAAAAAAAAGGATTTTTTTTTAAATGTCACAAAAAGGCACATCGATGTTTGCATTTTAACTTTAAAGAAGTTGCTGGAAAAACATCTTAATTTTAAAATCCACTGTTATGGTGGTTGAAAGTAAAGTTATTTTCCCACATCAAGTCCTAGTTATTTACTCCATAACATTTTGTCTATATTACTCTGTGCCATTACGCTAAAAGGAAAGAATCTTTCATACTGTGGCATTTCCTGTAATTAAAGATGCTACAAAACGGGCTGTTTGTGTGCTGGTATGGACCAGTTGCTTATATTTATGCAAAAAATTATCAAGTTATTAGTGACTGGAAAGCCATACAATCCTAGAAGCAGCTAAAAAGCTGAGAGGTGTTAAATCATAGCCACCCTCAGAGAGGCATCATTCCTCTTATGCAGCTCTGACATCCAGGACTTTTTAAGAAGCCGTGAATGAGAGATGCAAAAATCAGTTTTTTTCTAAAATTTAACGTACAGACCGAATCTGTGAGATTAAGGGTTCCTAACTTGTTTTGGAGCCTTGAAATACCAATGTTTTTTGTATCAACCATTACAGGTCAAATCTAGGCTCCTTTCCACTGGCACAGAACGGGATAGCCTCTGCGTGTACTTCTGGTTTGAGAAGAACCCAAAAAAAACAGCAGAAGGGGCTCAGCCCACCACCCAATTAAGATGTTTCCAAATGGCAAATGCCTGCTTGTCATGGCCCAGGGAGGCAAACATTTGCAATCATGTACCCATACAAGGAGAAGGGGCTGGTCATGACTCAGACACCTTGAGCCTCACCCATCACATTTGCTTCTTTCTCAGCAGCAGACCTACAGCTCTATCTTACCACCAACGCACCCACTTACTACCCTCACAGCAGCACAGGGCGTTTCATGATTTTTCTCATACGACACCACCTCAACAAACGCACAGAAGAGATTCAGCCACTGCCAAACAGGTACCACTACTCCATCCACTTGTTTCTGAGAAGATGGAAGTGTTCATAAATGACAAGGAGGGGTGGATGCCAGCCATCCACATGAGAGCAAGTTTCACCCGTTACCTCACTGCAGCACACAGGAGCAAGTAAGGCTGTGCATAGGGGATTGCACTCCAGCCCAGAGGAGTGCAAACCTTTTTGGGCTGGCTTCAGCGCATGGAAAGGTAGTCCTTCCTTACCTCCACAGTCCTCTTTTCCTTTTCTCTTGTTATAAAGTACAAGAAAATTGAGGAACCCGCACAAATATGCATTAATTCAAATTCAGGCTTACCACTTTATCGGTATCCCTTTATTCTGTCACTGTACAAACTGAAATCCCTAATGAATAAAAAATTCCCTGATGCTGCCCTCAACAAGCTTTTTCTTGCTAACAGCTGCCCCTTAATTGTAATCTTCATCAAAAGCAGCACTCTAAAGAGCTAACCAAATCCTCAGATATTCCTAGAAAGATCTGGAAACGTAAGAACCGATTAAACTATCATGTCAGCCAGCCAAGTGCAATGGCATTGCCAGACAGAATATAAGTGGACTGTCACACAACAAACCCCACCAAGTTTTTCATCTAGATATACAAGCTCTTTAAATCTCAGAAGGAAAACAGAGATGCTGCCTGCTTTGCAACAATTTAGTCATGACAACAACAAATTTCTTTTCTATTGTTACAGTTCCAGCATGTTATTTCTCATGTGCAATAGCTGAAACTCAAGAGAATGACTGACGCTTAAATCCTCTTAAATGGATATGACAACATTATCCTAGCCCTTAATTGGAAACAGGTCACACTAATCGGTGGCTATGACAGAAGAGGATACAATTTTACTCTGGCTGAGCTTCCACATTTGGAAAAAGTATTNNNAAAAAAAAAAAAAAAAAAAATTATGCTCCTACAGATGAAACGTAATTCCTGAAGACAATCTCCTAAGTGTGGAACAAACCTGTCCCCAAAGTTATCAGCAAGAATTCAAAAAAAAAGACTGGAAGCCTGGACTGTTAACAAAAGACTGAGCCAGTGGCATGAGCCATATTTACTAGTTCTCGACTCGACGTACCCAGGCTCCTACAAAATTACTGACCACCAGAGCACTTAAGCTTTTCCACAGAGTAAGACCAAGACAAAACAGATGAATGGACTAAATCTGGAGTCAGAGCTCCATAAATTCTGGGCATGGGGAAACCCAGGGAGCTGCCGTCAGCCTGCAGGAACATGATGCTGCTTCTCCATGCAGTGGCAGGAGCCTGTGAAGAGCTGCCAAGAGGTAGGGGATGATTTCTGGCTTGGCTCCACTCACCCCAGCGAGCGTCACGCAGCCACGAGGGCAGCGGGGCTCTCCCCTGTCCCTGGGAAAACCCAGTGGAGGTGGAACAGCACTTCTGTTGGAAGCATGCGAGGGAATTTACACACGGTCCATTATTTGAAATAAGTAATTAGTTTAGCCTCACTCTTTCCTTGGATATTACGTTAGTCAGCTCCGCGTTGCCTGTGTGAGCCTTTTAGTGCTGTAAAGCAGGAAAGAAAAAATACTTTTTAGCAGCAGGAAAATGTGATTATAAAGCAGCTCAAATTGGCCGGGGACTTCAGGAGGGAATGATTAAAAAACAAAAAAGTAACTGAACAGATTTCAAGTTGTCTTTGTCTCCTTCAAGTGTAATTTTAGTTTACATTAAAAATGTACAGGTAGGTAATTTTTTAAAATAAAGTATCATTAAGATTATTATTTGAGTGTATTTAACGGGTCACAAGTACAGGATCATAAACATAAGCCAAAATCCCACCAACATTAGCATAGTCTTTGGAAGTTAGTTGGTTGATAACATTGATGCTTTGAGAATCTTCAAAGCAATCAAAAAACTCAGAAAAATTTAATAGTAACTAGCACTAGCAACTGCCTGTAAACAGACTTCTGTTTTAATCTGTGAGCATTTGCACATACAGGTATACAAGCTGGACAATGGTAAGATACTTACAGTAATTTCATAGTTAACATTGTCAAACTACGTGAAATCTAAACCTTCCTAGCTTTGATACCTAAAAAAGCTTCCGAGAGAAAAGGCATTCATGTAAGTTTATATATAGTGGGAAAGAAATACTCAGTGAATGACCTTTTCCAAACTCTTGTTCATTACCAGTTATCAGCAATTCCTGCAAAAAATGCTGTCATCTGCAGTAAACTTTAAACTGAAAGAGAAGCAACACGAACTGAAAGTTTTTCCATGTCTAAATTCAGATACTCAGCCACACAAAAGCAACATGCTAGAGATGTTTGCAAAATCACCATTACTGAGAGGAAAATACACTTCTGCACTTCAGTTTCATTATAAGTATTCCTCCAAGTTTGATTAATCTACAATTAATGTTGTCTAGCAGAAAGTGGTTGCTACATCTTTATTATTGGCATTCTTCATGTATTTATTGTCTGTCACAGAATAACTCTCACATCCAGAAACAGGGACTTAAGCTAGGCACTGACAAACTGCATAGTGGAGGAAGATAATTCTTCTCCCAGAGAACTTAAAATCTATTAATTTCTGCTTTAATCTTGTTTTGCAGAAAAAGAAGAGAGGGTTATTCATTAAAAAAGAGCGAATTATTAAAATGATAGAAAAACCACTCTGCAACCTGGAAATTTTTAAAAAAATCATTTGCTTGTACCAGTATATTAAAATGTACCTGTGTCTAAAGTTAATACATCACAAACAGCAAGCTAGTACCCACCTGAAAACTATGTTTTCCAACACAGATATTACTCCCAATTCAGTTTAACAAAAACTGATATGGGTTAGCATCTCTGGAAACCACAACAGTTAAATAGAGGCATCTCATTATGCCTTGGGATCCTATCTTTAGCGACCCAAATTGGTAAACTGTTTCCTAAAATGAATTTATTTCTGTCCAAGTAAGTATCATGCAGAAAAGCACAACAATAGAGCACCAGTCCACTGACGTTAGTCAATATTAACAGTACATGGTATAGAAATTCAGAAACAGGTCTCCAAAAATGAAAGACATTTTAGTCGATTTTCCAACTTTAAGGTGCTTCTTATTTGTTTTCTAGTTTCAGAGCCTTTCAAGACTTTACAGGGTTTCTACAGGAATATGAAAACAAGAAACTTTCTGTGCTTTTAAAAAGAAGCTGATATTCTCTTGTAAGTGCCCAATTCCAGAAGCTGGTAATTTAAGAAAACACCAAGTACTGTAAGTTTCGTAACAACATAACGACAATTGACAATACTTTTAAATACTATGTCCTTTTGAAATCAGATTTAAGAACTACGCCTACAGGTGCATCATAGATCTATCAGTACTTCATGTGCAATGCCTCCAGGCACTTGGAAATCTGCTTGTCACAGAGATGGCTGGGAAATGGGACATTATCTGGATATTATAGCCATTCGCAGCCAAGCATCATGGCTGGCTTCCTACAGACCGTACCTAGAGCACATTTTCACAGTTTTTGAGGTTGCACTTACTGCCATAACATGCCGAAGCTCATTTGGAGATTGTGGAGAGCACCCCGTGCCTACTGCTTCAAGCCATTTTAAGCAGGGAGAAGGATATTTTCATGTATCTTCGTCATCCCACTTCCAGTCATCCAAAGGTGTGAGCTGGCACGTCATAGCCTACTGCTAGTTGAGCACCAGGGTCATCTAAACAAAATAAATACCCTTGGATTGGGATATGCTAACGTGAGTCCTACGCAGGCATTACTGATGGTAAGGGGATTCCACACAGACGCAATCAACAGTTCAGGCTGCCAAGTCACTGCACAGAGAGGGACTGGCGATAAGACTCGCTCCCTGGCCTACTTCAGGCATTCAGGACACATAATACTCTTTCCTCCCTGGATTTTTCTTCTCTACTATGGCAGTCTTTGCATGATGGGCAGAACTTACCCAGTGCAGAGCTCAATTCTTATGCCACCTCTTCTGTCTCACACATGTTCACATAAATACGGAAAACTAACATGGACAAAAGTGCTGTTTATACCAAAAA
>VZSZ01011421.1:189267-204549 GCA_013398815.1 Ibidorhyncha struthersii | reverse complement strand
CCGTAATAGCTCCTTGCTATAAATTACTATTGTCTCCACATTGCTGGTAGAGAAGGTTTAAGAGAGCTAACATGCTTGAAACAAGAAGAGCTAAACAAGCTCAAGCTGATTAAATTGCTGATCTGAGCTAAATTAGCTGATTTTGTGTGGAGCACATTAGGAAGCACGCACAGGAATTACTTCACTGAGAAACAAATTTGGACAGTATGTTTTAGCTGCCTGTAGTAACCTCTGTGATGAGAAACTGAAGAAGGACATCTGCCTACTACTTTAAACAGTGATATTTCCCTAGAAGCTCAAAAAGAAAACAAAGTAAGACCTGTGGTTCTCCTCAGTTCCCAAGTTTTCAAGTCTCAGGACTTCAGCTTGACAACAACTACACTCGTTGCTCTATTTATTCAACTGTTAACCAGAAAAGTAGTAACTTCTCACAAGCTGCCACAATGAATGTTTGGTAGCTTTACTGCAAAGTTGTTCCTGCAGCCCCATAAAATCCCTGAGATATATACTTTATTGTACAGCTATTTGTTCTGGAACTATTAAAAATATTTTCTCTTTTGCATAATTTATCTATATTGATAGAACGATTCTTGACTACATCTGAGACTACATGAAAAGAGTGAACACCTTTTATATTTTCACCACAATTACCTTTAAAATTAAATTTTTTTTTTTCTTTCACAAAACATCTCTACTATCCAGAAAAAAGGTATAAAGATCAGGAATCAGGAAAATAAACTTTCTGAGCACTCATCTATACACCAAACCTTTGGCTACATGCAAAGCCACATACTGTGTTAGTATAAATGAGTGGAAGCAATTCACAAAATAATTTTTGGCTTTGGATGTCTGCCTACCTTTAATGCTTTTGGTCAATCCCAGCCAAACCTAGCAAAGGTGCAGAGTTTTCAAACATACTAGATTCCAGCAAGTTTCTTGAAAATAAGTCACCAGCTAAAGGGAAACTCTTCATTAATATCTCTACTGAGTGGAGACGTAGCGTGTGCTTACTGTACCTGTAGAGCATACAGAAGCTGCAAAGCAGAGAAGGCTACACATTGGTGGGGAAAACTTCCACTGCAAGTTGTATCCATTTGAAACAAAGAAATCTAATAGTCAGAAATAAATGCAAAAATCAAGCTTTGCTAAGCCTGCTGCTCGCAGAACTATTTTTTCTAAAAAAAAATCTGATTAAAAGTTTTTTATCTAATCATTTCATGCAGTCGTTGGTGTTTTTTTTAATGTTGTCATAAGAATTCTGGATATTTTTTTCATTTTTTCCAAATGAAATCAATGAGAGTCCTGAATAATCTTTCTTTTTCTTTCTTCCCCTTATAAAAGCCAGTTTCAGTACATGGATGTGTCTGCTTCTGCCGTAATATTGACCATGGCGGTGATAAACACATAGAAGTTGCCCAGCTTTACTCTGAGCTCTCACAGAGACTTCCCTCACAAGAGAAGGAGGGTAGTTAGGAGGGAAAGTGATCTTTTTATTTACAAGCTGATAAAATATAGTAAAGGTAAACATGAGAAAATATGGGACACAGCAACGGCATTTTTATTTGCATGAGGAAAGTAATTCCTAAGCAGATAAGGTATTTTCTCCATGTATGAATGCATTTAGTGTTGCATGTGTGCAGTTATGATACAAGTCAATTCTTTCAAGTAACTGATACAAAAAATGTAGGAGCTGGCTGTACTTTCTGTATAAAACTGGTTGCCTAAGCCATTTTTGTGGTGTTGGTGCTGAGAAGCCAAGAACCAGTGGTAAAGAACAAATGGTATAGCCATTGTATGAAATATAGCTTTTATTTTAAAAAACAAACCAAATACCTAACTCAAATACTAATTTAAGGTATGAGTGAATGGAGCTTCTAAAGAATCTTCACATCTGACAAAAAAAAAATGGAATGAATTGAAAAAAAGTACTCGTAATTTTTAAAAGAGTTGTAAAAGGCAGAGAGTAATCGCTGGCCCCTCCGTGCCTGTCCCAGCAGTTATTGAGAGGCTCTTGGTGGGTTGTCACTCTCCTCCCTGGCAGCCCTTGCCTCAGTCTCAAAAGCATAAAATAAAATAATGCAAAGTTTGTATATATCATGTTTCTGAGAATGGATCAAAAATACTTTGCTGAGGATAATATAAAAGACAAAGAATGTCAAATAAGTAAAAATCAAAGCAGAAACAGAAAAAAACCCAATGTGATGTAAAAAATAAAGCACAGAATTGAACCCTGGAAGTAATCCAAAACCTTCTGTTTTTAAAGAAGAAAAAAAAAAGAGCAACAATTTTAGTCCCAGTAACAAAATTCACGTGTAGACTCCAACATTTCCAGTGATTGCATTT
This sequence comes from Ibidorhyncha struthersii, assembly GCA_013398815.1. Lineage (NCBI taxonomy): Eukaryota > Metazoa > Chordata > Aves > Charadriiformes > Charadriidae > Ibidorhyncha > Ibidorhyncha struthersii. The sequence goes on along the minus strand of VZSZ01011421.1, from coordinate 202,206 downwards.
TAAAATCAAAATGAAACATCTTTGAGTTCTGGCAGCCAACACTGTATTTCTCCTGCAACAATTAAAGCATCAGCAGTTGAATGGAGCAGAGCTCCTCTACACGTTACTGATGAAATCAGCCCATGTAAGGGAAACACAAGACTTTCAAATTTTGTCAGGGAAGAACAGACATTTTAAAATATTTTCAGTTAAAATGCAGGTATTGGAAATCAAGATAGATACCATTTTTAATCTGTATTATGTGTCTTTTATATTTTAGGGGCTTCAGTTCATGTTTAAACTTGGAAAAAAATGCACTACTGCCAATTGTTTTTTGACGGGGGAGAGACTGAATAATGTGGAAGAGAAAAGCAATAGTTTAAAATCAGCTATTGTGTGAACTAACAGAAACTTTTTAATAGAAGATAGAAAGACAATGAAAGAATAGATTAAGAAGAAGAATGGGTGACTGACATTCTTCCAGCAAGAGGCAAATGCAGATAACTTCCAGTGAGGGCAACCTAAACTCATGGTATCCTGAGCAAAGGAAGCTCATGCAACACATGAAGGAAAGACAGAGCAGCAGTCAGCATATCTCCAAAAGTAAGAGGAAGTGGAAGCTCCAAGGAAAACAAGTAGATCCCTTCATTTCCACCTGCTTAGACTCTGTTGGGTACCTGTGCAATAAAGAATTCATACGAAAGGTCCTTAAAAGAAGTATCTGTTGGTTTTGATGGTAGCATACACACCAAGCTTCCCGTATGTATTAGAGGCAAGCCTCCCAGGGGACTGGTTAAAAAATACCAAATATAGTTTACGATGAACATTTTGTTTGATTGTTTTCGAAGTAATTGTTGTGTATAATGAAATTCAATGAAGTGTACATCAGCCAATTGAAAAAGAATAAGATTAGCTATGAAATGAGACAAGATACATTTTGGCCAGACTCCAGAATGAGACAATAAATTTTCCAAAAGGGAATAAGAAGAAAAAGGGAAAAAGTTATAAACTGAAAAATAGCCATTAGATCATAAAACTTTTCAGCAGGAAAAGAACAGCAGTTAAAGCCCCTGGTCCAGAGAATTCTCGTGCAAAAGTCCCACTGATTGCAACAGACCAGAATTTCACTGAACAGACACTTCATGGAGTTGTCAGGAATGATAGCAGGGGTGATGTAACGAGGTGGCAGAATGACAGTGCCAGTTGTGTTTTCTTTTTTTAGGATTTGAAAAATAAGCTGCTACTATATGACAATTTGTTTACAACTCAAATGACCTTTTTTTTACTAAGGGTTTTCAACAATTGCCATCCAAAATGCAGCTAACGTTAGCTCTAGTTGGATATAACTCTTTTTTTCCCCTAAAAGATATTGAAAAATTGCTATCTTAGAGTCTACTTTTGGAAAATTTCCCCTGAGAAGTAGAGTGTACAGAGCACATTAGTGTGCAGAGCTGCTTCTTGTACCACACAGAAAACTGCACATCATACATTTGTGGGGAGTTTCAGATTTTTGACATTCAAAATTCATTATTTCAAAAGGAATGTTTACTTAGTAGAAACAAACTCGTAGCAAGCTAGTACAAGTAAAGTAGCTGAACCTTCTGCCTTAAGAAATATTAAATCAGGCTTTGATTATTAGGTAAATTCTCCTAACCTCTATAACATAACTAAGGTAGCACTCTAAATCACACCTTTATCTTAATAGATTTTGTAACTTGTTTTAACCTCAAACACAGAACAGTGTTTTGCTTTAAATTCCATTTGGTCTAGTGTAAAGAAGGCCATTTTTTTTTATGGCAAGAAGAGTGTTTTATGCTCATGGGTATAGTTTTAACACCTTTTCCTCTAAATCACAGTAAGTCTTTGCAATGGAAAGTACAGAAAAATAAAGGGCTACATCTTAGCTAATAGATATCAGTGATTTTAATAGTGGTGCACTGATTTACTGCCGCTGAAGCTGTGATCCATAGCTTGCATTTGTTTACACAAGTGTAGTTAAATATACAAAGACAACCGAATTCAAACTCATGAGTAAGAAGTTAAATAAATACGTAAAATTAGTCAAGCAAACATGATAAGCCATGTGTTCCTGTGAGATTAGACAAGTGGTAATGAAATGTGCAAGGCAAAAATGAGTGTTTCACATAACCTGCAAAGTTATTTCATAGTAACACAAACCTTGAAATGATTCATTGTCTACACAGAGTGGGTTTCACAAAGAGAAAGAATAGCATGTTGGTGCTTTTTAAGAGAAATCATAGTATCTTTTTTCAAATTGTATGAGTATTTCCTTAGGAAATAATTTATTTCAAAAATTTTTTATTATGATTAGGTTTTCTTAAATAAAACCAAGCAAACAAATCAGAACAAGGGAATCAGTTTCCGAAAGCAGATTACTCCATGGATGAGTGCTGCCTGCACCACATTGTCCCAGCTTAAATGGGGATGCAATTTTGAATTAAAAAAGTTAAAACTTGTGCCCTAAGACATTAGATTTTATGTCCTTGTCTTGTGAAAGCCATGCACTGGATCATGCAGTGATTTCTCCTCTCTGTGAGAAGAGTACATCCAGCATGCTGGGGCACACACAGCCCACATCCTTGCATCTTGTTTTTGGCATGTCAGGATGTGCAATTGGGAAGGACAGCTAGGATTTCTGCTACCAGCTTGGCAGAATCCCTGACCTTGGTTCAGGGCTGGTGGCCCTGCTTGCCAGGTGCAGGTGGGCAGTGAACTGCAGGTCAGGCTGCCCCAGTACATCTGGCACGTGGAGTTACAGCATGGGAGAGACTGCGGTGGTGTGCTGTGTGCTGGGGAGCTTGTGGTAGGAAGGTATGTGCAGTGTATGAATCTTATTTCCTCCTCTGGTCAGGTTCAGTGAAGCAAGACCACATGCATCTTTCAGTCAACAGAGTTGTGCATGTTTTCCCTCCTGCCAGGGGTATTTGGCCTACCGAATTTCTGTCCTGTAAAACTCTGGGCACAACTCTTAACTTCTTTTGGGGCCCAGGTGTTTCATGACAAAATAAAACTTAAGTGTGAAGAATGCAGTGAAACCACCACCATTTGCCTTGTTCAGAGCTTGGTCTAATTCATAACATGTCAAAACTATAATTTTAAAAATTAATCACTGTTGACTGAAGCTTTATTTTGAACAGTAAAGCAAAACATTAGCTACGTTATGCTGGATCAACTTTGTTAGTATATCACACCAATAAACAAAATAATACTTGAACATCAGGGAAATGAAAAGTGCAGGATTCAAGGGATGATTCCACACTACTGTTTTCTGGTGGTGATGCTGGCTTAGGTTTTTCTGTCCTTGTTCTGATGACTGCAGTTGTTACTAGCCATCTGCCTACTACCCTTTCTCTGGGGACACATGGCGATGCAGACCAGAGGACCAGACTTGTTAAAAATAACTCTGCAAAACCCAGTTATTTTTAGCCTGGCTGAGTTATCACCGGTTTATTCTGTGCCTTTATAAACAATAGCACTGGCACAGGTGAGGAGATGGCCCCAGGGTAGGAAAGAATGGCTTGGGACAAAGTATAGCTCTCTCAATGCTGGCACCACGGCCAAGGTATGTGGAAATCCGCTCAGCCTGGTGGCTGAGCTAGGAGAGGAAGTAGAAAGGTTAAGGAGCATCAGGGAATCCTTTAAAGGTCCCTTCCAACCCAAACTGTTCTATGATTCTGTGGTTCTAAATACAGTCTCAGTGGAATGACCATTCACCAGCAAAACACAATGTCATTATAATTTAAGAATACATATTTTGACCAATAATATACTAGTGACAATCACTTTGTTTGCAAGCTTGCAAAAACCAAAAAGTTTCATCTCAAAGTATAAATCTGCACTTTCAGTGGAAAGTATAACATTGGGCAAATATTTGTTAAACACCAGGATCGATTGCCCTAGGAACGGTCTTCTAATAAATGGAAACTGTTCAATCCTTGTGTTACAAAATTAGCCATACTCAGACTGATTCTTTAAATGCTAACTCTTTAAGGCAGATGACAATAAAGCTTGAAGTTGGTACTTTAAAGTTGATACAGCTTAGACAGTTGGCAGCTTTGACTGGATAGGTAAAAACCTAAGTAGTTTAAAGTCTTTGAGCTCTTCCTTGAGGGCTAGGAGAAATAAACTCTCTCCCATCCCCTCATGTTGAAAGAGAAAAGTATCACAGCACAGTCTAAAAGAATACATACAGCTTGAGAGTGGGAGCAGCACATAAAAAGATTTGAAGACAAGAAGACAAGACAGATTCAATTGACCGAAGAACTCTAGTGTCTCTGCTTGTTACAGATCACAAACCTGAACTGTCACAAGCCTGCTTTTGAGAACATTGCTAAAGTTTAATAAATAGCATGTATATCAGGATCTATTGATTCTTTTAGCAATCCACACAGTGCACCACAACTACTCTTGCCAGCAACCTCTGTGTGCCAGCAAAAAGGCTTTTAGATTTAACAGAAAGTCACAAGAATGATTGGCAGAATATGACAATCATTAGAAAAACAAATAGAAACAAAAAATGACTCAGATTAACTTCCATCTATTCCAAAGAAACCCAAGACTACAGCTGGAAATGATGATCCCTTTCTCGAGTGCTGCATGTAGCTTGTTTAATAAACATATAAGGAGCCATCCAACAGGAAGCTCAGCTTGCCACTGAGGACTAATAAAATGCTTTGAACTACAGGCAATATGCACACCCAAATTACATACTGCGATACTCACAATATTTCAGCTGCGCAACAATGCAGAAACCAACTATTCTTGGCAAGCATCCTCATCACGCCTTCCAACTCCCCATCGTCCACATGTGGAGTAGTGCCACATCAAAAGAACCCAGTCATAAATTCTATAAATCGTTACAGATGAAGATCAAGTGGAAAAAATACTCAACCTTCTGGAGGAAGCAAGATTTCGAATTGAGTAGCGTTCATCTGCTCAGAGGTGTTATCAGTACAGCTCTTTGCAAGAAAGAGCAACGGCTAAAAATTCACTTTAGATAAACTTCTGGTGCTTATCAGTCTAATAATGACTTTTTGTTATACTATAGAGCAAGAAAGTGAGGATATGGGAGATATGAATGACAATAAATGAAAAAAAATCTACTTTTTTGTGGAGTTTTCTTGTACATTTCTGTAGAAGCTTGGTCACTAATTGGTGTCAGCCGGATTAATTACACATACTACAAAAATTCACAAGACTCCAACTGAACTTGAAGTCCTGAGTGCTACTTACTGCAGAACATTGCATTAAGACCTAAAATCTCCATATTCCAGCAGACAGAGAAGCACAGAGGGGCAAAATGAGTTGCTCAAGTTTATACTACATACCTCGTTTGTCCCACGACTGTGACCAGAAGACAAGTTTAAAATGCAGTCCAGGATTCCATCTAGGAATCACACTGCCCCAGAAGTGATCAAAAACAGTTCACAGGTACACTGTTATTTTCAAAATCTTCTCTTTGCCTTCATAAAACAAGAACCATTTGGGGGCACATTTCAACTTGCAGCTCTAGTTACATGAGAATAATTTTGGGGCACGATTTGACTTGCAGCTCAAGTTAATATAGTAGTGACGACAAGCTCTCAGAGAAAATAAAAGATTTATCTAACTCCAGTGTTCCATAACACTGCACCACCAAGGGCTGTGATACTTGAATGACAGTCTTCAATGTACCCAAAAGAGCAAAATGTTATGCTTGGGAAGGGAGCAAGTGTTCCATTTATATCTGCTGCAATAAATAAGAATATAGGAGCTTTCCATCTGCTTGCTTATCATAAGAAAAACTTTACTTTTAGCAAAACAGTTATGTGGAAGAAAGAATGCCTGAAGGAAGAGAATGTGAGCAGGAATGCAATTGCTATAGCATTCAGAAGAATGTGATATACTTGTTGGGTTGCCTGTGTGCTAACAAAGGCCACAACTTGATGATATAAATACCATTAGTGGCTTACAACAGAGTCATCAGCCAGCAGTCCTGCGTCAGGCCTGAAAAAAAGCGAAGTTTGGGCAAAGAAAAGAAAGACGTTGCTGTCATACAGATAATTTTAAAGGGGACTGTGCAATTAGCTCTACCAGAAAACAAAACTTATTATGAGGAAAGCAAAGACATCAAGATTATAAGCTTTTAATCAATATAACCAGCAGAATGCAAGCCCTCAGGTGCTTGGGTTATGAAACCAAATGTGGCACAGAAGGTAGATGCTGAAAGAAAAGGATTCTTAATGGAAACTTGTTCTCTGTTGTTCCATGGAGAAATTCAAAATGCAAGAAAACAGTTAGTTTTCTTAGTTTTGTAATAGTTTTTTAAATTCTAAATTATCATTTGAGAAACCGATTAAACTTATTTCAGCAAAATTCCTCATGTTTCCTAACATCTGGTTTTCTACTTAAAGATAAAGCTATACTTTTTATAATATATCACTTAAGCCGGCATTGGCTGTTTGATGGGATAAGAGCACATTTGAACTCAACAGCGAAGCACTAGTGTAAAAGCCAGGTGTTTCTTGGAACCAGGGACTGTATTCAGCCAATCCACCACAAATGCAGCTCCTACCAGCTGAAACTGGTCCTCAATCAAATAATGGGAGACTAAAAGTTTTATTACCCTGTTAAAAACTCCCAAATGATTCAGTCCTAACACACACTAGGACATAGCTAAAGCACATTCCATGGGATTGCTAATTTGTATTTTAAATGTTTTCGGAAATTTACGGACCACTGATACCCAAAAGAAAAAGGTTGCCATGGGGCAGCACAGAACCACTGTATTTGACATCATAACCCCCACACAGGACCGCAGAAATGGGCTATGCCCTTAGATCCTCACACTTGGTAATGTCCAGAAACAAGACTAAGGTTAATCTTCTCAGACTCTCAAATTCACCCATAGTTTATCTCCTACTTTAATACAAATGAGAGCATTTTTGTTTTATTCACTATTTGAAGTAAGTTAGATTACTTCCATTTACTATTTTAGACAACCAAATAATTCAGCTAGTATCTTTAATAGTAGTTTCTTTTTAACATTAAACCGAAATCACAACTCTAATTGTCCCCAAAATTCAACAGCAAGTTTAGGATTCTCTTACTATATTTTTTTCCTGGTTTTTACACAGACCATTGGCTTGTGTTCATTCTATACACATAAACTGCAAAGGGTTTCACTGCTCTACTCTACAAATCCCAGTTGAGAAGCACTGCACAATCTGCCCAGACTAGCATTTTCATCACTATAAATACAGCAGTGTAATGACACAAAAAGCTCTGTAACATGCATAAACATTCAGAACTACTCACCCAAATTCACACTACCCACAGCAACAAAGTGTGCAAAGCCAGCCAGTGGTGGGACGCAGGCAAAGAATCAAGCCCTTGCCCCACACTGTCATTTAAAGATCTGATACAAGAAAGTGGTTTATCACTGTGCACCTGCAAACATAAATTCCGAGTCTGCCCTGTCATGTCTTACTCAGTATCTAAGCTTTCTTTACACAAACACCTAATTAAAAATCTCCATGAACATCCATGAGACATCACAGTAGGGTATGTCTGAAGTTTAACATTAATTTCTCCTTTGCCTTGATTAGAAATTTCCTTTCAAAAGAATTTTAACTTCCATTACTTAACCTTTCTTTTTATGAAAGACTGAAATTCTCACCAAAGAAATACAAACTATACTTCAAGTTATTGCTCTCTAACCACACCATGTGCAAATTAAGGCTTTCATGGAAGGCTATATCAGCTTTTTTATTTGTTAAGCAGACTGTAATTAAACTATAGCACAAATATACTTTTGTGATTCCACATGGTGCCTCCTTCACTCTGTGAAAGATTCCTAACAAACCGGTACATGCTGCAATACTATTAAAATTAAAAATCCCACAACAACTATTATGACACTAATGAGGTAAAGAATAATGTCAGCCAACATCCTCTGGTAAGAAAGTTGAAAGAGGAAGGGAGCGGATATATATAATGTCAATAGAGTTCAAAGAGAATGCCATGTTCAAATGTAAACAAATGTAAAGTACTAGCAATAAAATTCAAATTAGTGGTTTGCAGTGATGTCATCTAGCAGTCTGATGTCAGGCCTGATGAAAAGAAGATACAGGCAGCGTGAGTGAAGCACATTTGTCCAAAGTTCACCAGAAAGGACTGTGTTTTACCCATACAATTAAATAAAAAAACCCCAAACAAATAAAAGCAGTACCCAGGGCAGGATGCTTATTAAATTTTTAAAAGCTATTTCTCTGTAAGTGTATTCAAATATTTCTTTTTTTTTCCTGCTTTGTCTATTGGAACTTGCTGACAGCAAGAGACATTTTTGTTCCAGTTAACTTAGTCCTGTGCATATAACTTTAATGGAACAAAGGGACATTATTGGTTTTATGTTTTCTCCTAGTTGTATTTTTAGTGTTCAGATAAAGAATCTAGAAAAAAAGGGTTTTATTATTCTATTACCAAACTTAACAGAAAGGTGACCTTTAAAAAAATCTTCTGTAGCAACCTTAGCGGATGCCTAACACTTTTTAATTGTTGAACATTTTCTGAGCTATTCAACTGTCTTACTGAAAATACTTACAAAATCTGTATAGTATGCTTTTATTTTATACCCTGTTTTGCTATTATTTCTTTTATTGGAAATAACACAAAAAAAACTGAACAATGTACTAGATATTCTAGTATTATACCACTATCACAAGTCACAAGTAAAAATTAAACACACAATTTTAATTCTTTCAGTTTTCCTGAATTCAAGGTGAGCACGATTGAATGACAGCAGAGTGCTATTTGTTATTAAGTCATCAGAGAACCTTAAATTGTACAACTGGCTAACAATCGGGCAAGAGCTTTCTAATTTTCCTCAAGATACTTCTGAAAAGATCCTAGATACTACTGTTTATATTGACTAAGTGTAACTTGCTTCAGGCTTTAAAAACTATTGCTTTTGCATCTACTGTTGTTAGCATTGATTTGCAGAACCTAATGGTTCCAGCTTGCACAGGCAAACCCGTAAAATAAACAGCTCCTGTAACAAACGTGTTAACCTGTTCAGAGAACATCTACAAGCATATAACTTGCCTAGCTTGCCTTCCTTCTCTCAGTAGGAGAGCTGTAAAAATCAATGCCATTGCAGTAAAAGTAACAAAAGCATCAGTAAGGTACAAAGAAACGTGCTTATTAGATGCTGTTTAGAAACAATTTCAGAGCTTGATAAATAAGACACTCAGCAGGTGCTGTATGGCAGCAGGACCTGGCAAACAGAGGTACCAGCTGACATGACCTTAATGATGACTCCCATCAGGACAGGGAAAAAAGGGGCAGATGACTGGAAAGCTGGCTAAACTCTCAAGAAAGAAGAAAAACAGAGAGCGGAAAGGCAGAGAAGCCGTAACTGCAAGTATACCAGGGAGGTTTCTTCTATCTTTACGATATGTGTCCAGATAACACAATAGATGTAAACCTCGAGGACAATATGGGTATAGATCTGATCTGTGCAACTCATTCAATCTCTGTATGTTCACATTATTCACGACACCCCTCTTCTGGCTGCTTCTTTTCTAGTGTGCCAAAAATAAGCTATTTACATTAGGTTTTATGTACTTTACTTTACTTTATGTACTATGTCTCCTCCCGATCTCTTTCCTCATTCAGCCCTGAGACATTATTTTCCCTCTCAGATCGGGTCACTATACTTTTAAACTGATACATTTGCATTTCTCCTATCCTGCTTTCACACATGCAGGATCTCATCTAAACGTGAGCAAAGCTGCCTCATTGTTTTCATTTAAATTCTTCCCAACATTCTCCGTTGCTGTGATGCATCCGAAACTTTGCTAAGAATGAGACCGCTGCTCTCTTGGGTCCATTGTTTCTCATGTCAAATAATACTGTCGATATTTTTTTTCCCCTCATAATCTATCACCTCATTCCTTTCTTCTGAATCTACCCATCTCTAGCCCTCTGCCTTTACATTATGAATAAAAACCTCTTTGAGATATAGACCACCACTTACAGTTTATCAGTACAAGCCCTAGCCTAGGCCTGCGGATCCTTGGTGGTACAGTAGTACTGACAATGAAACGACAATGGAATGTTGGCATTTTCCTTAAGTTTGGGAATGTTTGGACGTATGCATCATCTCTAACCCAGTAAAGGAGGCTCGTGTTTCTTGGTGTTAAATCAGTGTTGGCAACGCTCTAGAAAATCGGAGTGTAGATTCAATCATCAGAAATACTGAAAAATCCCATTTTTAAAAGGGTGTCATAAGCTGCAACATCTCAGTTCTTCTGACACTAAAATATTTACTGTTCTTCTGACTTCAGCCAATATCAGTGAATCTTTAGCCTGCAAACTTTAATCAGATGGCAAAAAAGTGACAACCTAGCATCTTGAGTATTTTGACATGTTCATACAGAAGGTCCACCTGACCTCATTGCCTCTGTTACTGCCTTCATATTTCTAATTGGGTAACAGAGGATAAATGTTCAACAACCAGATTTAAAAATAAATCTTCTAGGACACTTCATAAAATGTTAACCATGTTCTAGATTCTGCACAGGATGGAATTGGTGGAGGAAACAATGTACAGAAATTATATACGTGCTCATTGTTTGCCAAAGTTGACTATATCAACAATCTTTTTTACAGGATTTTTTAAATAATATGTAGATATTTCACTAAAATGTTAACACTTTAAGAAAGACTGTGTGTTTTTCTAAGAGTCTGATTCTGAAATGCCACAAAACAGCATTGTGCTGTTCTTTCAAAACAGCATTGATACTAGAGATGTTGTATCATGAAAAAAAAATCCAGGACACTTGCAAGAGTCTCCTGTTGCAAGAACACTGCTCTGCAGACTTGTCTGAAGGTAACTGTGCTGCATGTGCTTTGCAGAATGGCAACCGCTCCATGCAGCAGCTCAGGCTGGAGCCAGCAGAACACCAAAGGCCACGTGAAAGGACTTTAATCTTTTGTAACCCCTGATTGATGTTGGCTGACTAGTCCTGGGAAACACAGTTAGGCCTCTGCTTCTGTGACTCACACCTTTATTACAGTATATATTTCCTGGATAAATTGATTAGGCTGCACCATACATACTATGTTGTGTATTAATAATGTATAGTTAATCTGCAACTTTATCACTAGGGTACATTTTATTACATGGAGTGATGTAAACACAACCACTCCCATTCCTGGTAGCTCTTATATCTTTATGGTATTCATAAAAATATGTCTGCATTGTGATGTTTTGAGCAAATATATCAGAACTATTAAAGATAAAAGACAATAATCAATTAAAGCTATCTAATTCAATAATGCACAAACAACCCAGGGTAAATATGACAGAACAAGGCAGAGTCACTCTAGACTTATTTCGAGGAGAACTGTTACAATAAAACTACTGTAACAAATAATGCACATTGCAATAGTTCTGATACAGTCTAAGGACTTTAAATGGTAAATTAAATTAGGTTGTGCACCAAATAAGGGAATACCGGTAGTACCGCTTGTCGTGTCCTTAGGTGAATTCTTTCATGGAGCAGAATATCTACGTGCAGGAAATTTGTCTTTAAAACATTTTAGGGAAATCCCTTTGGAGAAATACAGAAAGTATCACTGTACCCTAACTCTTCTTTTTATACTTATCTGTCTTCTTTCCAAGAGATTTTATGTATTACTGAGCAAACAGATATGGTATGCACACACTATCAGATACATGATGCGTAGGGTTAAGCTGAAAAAAGCTATACAGGTAAACAGGAAAATTAACTGGAAGTTAAACAAGCTCAGAGTGTTTTACAATGGGTTATGTGTCCTTAGCAAGCAGGGGAATTCTGATCTGAGGGCAACCACTGCTCTCTGAGAAATCAGTTAAAAATTGTTTCATTTAAGTGAATTCATTTCCACACCCATGAGCCTATGGAAACTTAACTCATCTTAAGGAACATTCAGTTATAGTCCAGTTACAAATTGCCACAGTTAGACAGGCACAGATTGTTTATTTTGCGTACGTCTTCTAGACTATCTCAGAACGTGCCCACTTACTCAGGAAACGGTAGCTGTTTCACCCTGCTAACACGTGGATTTTCAGAGGTCACAGTGACACATCCAAAGTCAACAGAGGGAAAGGCACGTGGAGTTAAAGGATCCTCTAAGCAGATTGCAGACCTCGAGGCTTAGGAGGAAAGGAGTTTTATCACATATGTTAATGTTCTAGATAGGGGAAATTTACGTCTTTCCTGATACTACTGCTGTGTAACACCCTAATTAATGACCCTCAGGTGGACTTGAAAGTCTTGCTCATTACACCGCCTCCCAAGATCTTTAGAAACGTAGAACACCCGGGATGTCTTTATATGCAGTAATGTAACACAACCCCAGCCTAGAACAGCGAAATTTGTCATCCCACTGATGCTATCTCACTTGAAGGGGACGGGCATTAGGGTTATCCAACATCAGAAAAGGGATAAAGTCATAAATAAGATGTAAATTCCATGGAGTAAACTCAGATATGTTGAGATTTGCTTGCAGACGGAAGAAATACACCCAATTTTTATTTCACAATTACTTCACACAGTGATCAGCGACGACTTTGACGACTTTTGGGGGATACTGGCATGACTCAGGGAAGATTCAGATAAAGCACGCGTAAAATCATCCCCACTGCGTGTGAAAGTGCATCGGTCCCTAGCTTGGCGATCAGGGCGTACGGTTTTTAAGGCGACCTCAGTTAACGGGCTTTGTTTACTTCGTACGGCTCGGACGATTCGCTCCCCGCCTTTCCGGGCCGGGGAACCGGGGCGGCGGGGCGGGCTGGCGCCAGGGCCCCCTCCACAGCCCGGGCGGGCTCTGGCCCGCGGCGGTGGCGGCTCGGAGGGCCAGCAGCAGCCTGGCCCCGCCGCCCCACCGCCACCGGCCCTGGCGCCACCCAGAGGG
>VZSZ01011421.1:160052-187748 GCA_013398815.1 Ibidorhyncha struthersii | reverse complement strand
CACGCCTTCCTCCCCTTGTCTGCACCCCTACTATATATATGTCCATGTGTTTATGCGTCATCTCTACATATATATGTATATACACACACTGGACATATTCTGTAGATAGACATACCATACATACAAAATTCAACAAATTTAATTTTACAAAATTATTGCAGTTTATGTCCTTATCTCTAAGACAAAATTCCCCTTTGAACGGAATAATCAGCCTTGTTTAAACCCAAGTTTTTCTACATACAGATATCAACCCCTGGATTATTGCTTTCTTTAGTCAGATCAGTGTTTGCACACCTATACACTGTTACTGTGCGTGACATGAAGCAATAACACTCCCACCCACCCAAGTGAGCGCCAAATCATATTCAGCCCTAGAAAAAACAGTTACAATTCCATTATTTTTCAAAAGGATTCCAGCTGTTGTTCCTGTGTAGGAATTTGGCCCACAAAGTGGGAAGCAGCACTGCTATGGGTTTATGCAGAGGCAAAATGTGACAGACTGGAGAGCTGCAGATGCAGTTGCTGCTCATGAGGGTTTTGCGCTGTTTCAACGTAATACCTATACACAAATATTGTTACTTTTGTTTTGAAAAGCTTTTCTTCAAATGGACGTCTATGCACAGAATTGAAAAATGATATGGAGACTATACTTATTCCTTTCCTGCTCAGTAAGCACATCACTCATTTCAGATGCCCTTTTTTTCAATTACAGGAAGTGAGTAATTTCCACAGAAGCCAATAGGACTCAAACAGGTTGATCTATAAGAGAAATGAGTGGAAATCTAGCAACATTTTCTTAATCTGATAATAATGTGCTATCCCTGGTCATGGTGGTAGCTGTCTTTTGCAAGAATGGGAGAAAATGTAAGGGAGAAAATAGAAAAACAGAGTCTGTCCCATATCTATTTACTCAAAATAGGGGATTCTTCCTTAGAAGGTCAGATGTGTTACAAACATGTCCTGCCGCATCAACAGGATTAAGCCACAGTTGGCCTTTGCTGAAAAATGACTGAAAAAAATGTGTCAAACATGGTTTGCTGCAGCCCAGCTAATCCATTCACAGAGAGTTCCCTAAAGCTAGGACTAAATTCCTTATTTTTTAAAATTGGTTTGTTGTTGTTGTCACTCTTCGAGATGCAGCAAGAAAGGTGCAAATCCAGGCCAGCTATCAGATTTGTCAGTGAAAACAACTGCTACAGCTACACCACCAAATGGCATGTTGTGACAGGACTTCTGTCATTCATGCCACCTGTGTAGTGAGGTGAAAATCCAGTGAAAGCAAAGCTGAGAAACTAAGTAAAATCTAGGTCAGACCTGAAAAGACTTAATCAAATCCTGCTCGCTGAGGTTGTTTCAATCCCAGACTGGGCCGTCAAACCAAGAACATCTACTGAGGTGTGAGTGATACGGAGCCCCGCTTCCTACTCATTAAAATACACTTTAAAAAATGGTTAGGCTTCAAGCATACTGGCCAGCAACAGAATCTTAGAAAACAATTTTGCCTGAGTTCTGTTTATATTGAATGCAATAGTTTTAAGATCCAGTAGAAATGACAGCTTTGAATGGGGAGTTTTATGCCAAAAGTCCATCACTGTACCCTACGATGAACTTAGAGTCTCTGGCACCAGGAAAATAATATTTTGCTCTTTGTTTGTGTATAGATTTTGAAAGAAATCAAATCGATGTTGCCTCCCAACAAGTTGGGCAAAAATGCCAGGAGGCCTGCACGGATGAACAAGGTGCTCCTGAAGAAACTCAAACTCAAAAACTCTATTCAAAATAAAGGATCCCATATTGAAAACCACTCTTTAGTGTTTTTTTTTTTTTTTAAGAAAAGTTATTTGTGTGGCTGACATGAGTCCACTCCAAAAGAAGCCATCCTAGCTCCCTGACAAGACCTTTGAAATTACCCTGACGGATGCAAAGAGTGATTAAACTCTGTTAGGTCAGCAATTGAAAAATACTAAATGGTATCATTTATGTCAGTTTATCTCTATATGTAAAGCTTCTAACTATTCAAATTATTGTCTGAAATAGAATATTAAATCTCCCAAGAAACATGGGAAGCACAGTAATATTAGAAATGCGGCATAAAGTGGGGAAAAAAACTAACAAACCCACACATCCAACCCCTTCTCTCTAAATTTAATACAAATGCCTTTATTTGGAATCTCAGCAGTCAGTAAGAATTAAAAGTCATCTTTATAATCATAGAATCATAGAATGGCTTAGGNGAGAAGGCTGAGCTACACAATGACTTTTTTGCCTTGGTCTTCACTGGCAAGGGCTCTGGCCATACTGCCCAAGTCACAGAAGGTGAAGGCAGGGACTGGGAGAATGAGGAACTGCCCACTATAGGAGAAGATAAGGTTCAAGACCATCTGAGGAACCTGAAGGTGCACAGGTCCATGGGACCTGCTGAGATTCATCTGCAGGTCCTGAGGGAACTGGCAGATGAAGTTACTAAACCACTATCCATCATATTTGAGAAGTTGTGGCAGTCCGGTGAGGTTGCCAGTGACTGGAAAAGGGAAACATAACTCCTATTTTTAAAAAGGGAAAAAAGGAAGACCTGGGGAACTACAGGCCAGTCAGTCTCACCTCTGTGCTGGCAAGATCATGGAGCAGGTCTTCCTGGAAACTCCGCTAAGGCACATGGAAAATAAGGAGGTGATTGGTGACAGCCAACTAAAGGCAAATCATGCCTGACAAATTTTGTGGCCTTCTACGATGGCGTTACAGTGTTGGTGGATAAGGGGAGGGCAAATGACATTGCCTACCTGGACTCGTGCGAAGCATTTTACACTGTCCTGCATCACATCCTTGTCTCTAAATTGGAGAGACATGGATTTGATGAATGGACCACTCTGTGGATAAGGAATTGGCTGGATGGCTGCACTCAAAGAGTTGTGGTCACTGGCTCCATGTCCAAGGACTTGGGGGTGTTGCTTGAGGAGAAGCTCAACATGAACCAGCAATACACTTGCAGCCCAGAAAGCTGACTGTATTCTGGGCTGCATCAAAAGAAGTGTGGCCAGCAGGTCAAGGGAGGTGATTCTGCCCCTCTACTCCATTCTTGTAAGACCCCAGCTGGAATACTGTGTCCAGCTCTGGAGCCCCCAAGATAAGAAGGACTTGGACCTGTTGGAACAGGTCCAGAAGGAGGGCCACAAAGATGATCGGAGGGCTGCAGCACCTCTCCCATGAAGAAAGGGTGAGAGAGTTGGGCTTGTTCAGCCTGGAGAAGAGAAGGCTCTGGGGAGACATTATTGTGGCCTTTCAGTACTTAAAATAGGCCTATAGGAAAGATAGGGAGGGACTCTTCATCAGGGAATGTAGTGACAGGATGAGGGGTAACGGTTTTAAAATGAAAGAGGGCAGATTTAGATTAGATATTAGGAAGAAATTCTGTACTGTGAGGGTGGTGAGACACTGGAACAGGTTGCCCAAAAAGATTGTGGATGCCCTGTCCCTGGAGGTGTTCAAGGCCAGGCTGAATGGGGCTTTGAGCAACTTGGTCTGGTGGAAGGTGTCCCTGCCCATGGCAGGGGGGTTGGAACTAGACGGTCTTTCAGGTCCCTTCCAACTCTAACACTTCTATGATTCTATGAAATTTAAAAGTTATTGCGAGATCTCTGAATCTAAGCTTACAAAAAGAAATTTTGATTGTGTTCCTCTTTTGAATGGGATAAGGATTCTGCTTGCCTAGGATGTAGATTCCAGTTAAGATCATCAGTATAACAGCAAAGACTGCCAGAAAAGAATTTCTACACCATAGAAAGTGCTTTGTCTCTGCACTTGCAAGAGTAAGTAAAATCCCAATGATTGTGACATTTATAAGCGTATTCTGAGGCCATCTAAAAAGATTATTAAATTGACCCTTCTTGTCGGGATATTTTTTTAAAAAAATAGACTTTGAATGCTTTTGTGAGTCTAATATGAAGGTATTAGAAAATTATTGACCTGGCAGGTACCTACATAAACAAAGTTACTACATGTATATATTGTACCAGGATGGGATATCAATATATTAAAAAGTAAAATTCAAGGAATTTTAAAGTTAGAAGCAAGAATTTTTATTTTTTTTCCCCAAGGACTAGTAGCCAGAGTATTTCCTGAAGTGTAATTTTTTAGCTGGGTAGTTTTGATATATCCAACTACCAGACACATACACAATTACAACCGCTGATCCATGCTTTTTGCCTGAGGAGTAGCCTAGAAATTCCATTCCCATTTACAGCAGTGATGGACTACAGTCTATTGTGCTAACATTTCCACTTCACAGGAGAGCCTGACATTTATTCTCAGCTACATATTTGCAAAGTATTAGTAACACTGAAGCCATCTTCTGCATTACAGAAGTTCATCTAATCCCAAGAAGTGGAAATTGAAGTCTTAAAACATGGCCAGATAAACATAGTGGCAATGTAAATATCATGAATAACATTCTCTTCATGAATAACATTCTCTTGATGTGGAAAGCCTTTACAGAAAATACAGTAAGCAGAACCTTTTTCTTTTTTCTACCCCGCCTTTAAAGAACAATTCCTGTTTCCAGCCTCAGCTTACAGAACAGGCTGTATGGACAGAAGGAATTAAGAACACTATCTCCTGAATCTTTTTCCTCTACTAAACAACTTTATGTATTAAAAGGGCTGATGATTAGACATGGGGAGCTGTTTTTGCTACGAAACAGTTCATGCTTTAGTTTACTATGCCCATTACATAGATTAAAGCCTTTTTTAACAAACCTGATGGCCACATGGTAACAGTCCACCCTCTAGCAACACAACACATAGCCAAATTGGAGAGCTGCTAGAGGCAGTCTCGCGTAACAGGAAAGTGGCTAGTTTGGATTTTACACATGCCATATGTTTTGTTTAAAGCTATGTTGCCACTGCAGCTAGGGATGTGATCACAGCATGAGCAGATACAGCTAAACCAGCTTTAATCCAATAGCTACGGAGCTGTGAGACCGTGGGCTTTAGCCGGGGACGTTACTAATTTGAGCTTTTCCTCAGGTGGATGAGAGGCATATTTTCCTCCTTCATTCCTGTTGGTATCCACTAATTAAATATAGTGAGCTCAGGCATATCTATACGTCTTCCAGTCCTCCTCATTTGCAAGGCTGCCTTAGAACATGCTGGCAAAGCTTTCTCCCTGTACTGAAATATTAATGCTAGCTTCCAGATAACCTTGTCTAAACAGTGCCAGATGATGAGATAATCACTAACTCAGATAATAAAATGGTAATCTGCTGAAATACTGTAATATTGGGCTTTGTCACAGGGGATATTTGAGCCAGTGTTAACAAATTCATTATTTTTCCTAGAATAAAGATTATAAGGCATTCAATATTAATCATTTTGTATTTAAGAATGGTGAAACTATAGTAGTGGCATAAATTGCACACAAGGCAAAAAAAAAAGAAAATGTTCTAAGTGAGTTTATTACCTGGCAGATAGAAATATTCCTTGGTAAACAGCAGCCTGGAGTGATAAATGTTGATTTGAGAACCGTTATTCTTTAATAGATAAAAACCCATTGAAACATAACTGAATCCAGTATTATAAGTACAGGTGCTTGGGTCCAGCCTTGCTTTTATAAATGCTCTATAAACAATCTATTTTGTCAACTTTTTGCAGGTAGGTCTAGATTTTTTCTAACCTCTCTGAGCCTTTGCATCTGAGAATTTTATACTTTTTTTTATGCAGCTGCTGCTGTTGTTTTGTAAAAAGGAAGTGAAGGAAAATAAAGATAATAAAGATAATAGATTGTAAAGATATGAACACACATTGCAGGATTGCATTTAAAGAAAAACATAGAGACATTTAAATAGGGAAAACAGCACAGATTATAAATCAAGTCGTAAGAGGGGTAGAAGAAAAAAGTGAATGAAAGACAAATAGACGTAAGGAGAAGAGAGTAAAATAGGGATTTTTGTTTTAAGGGAATAAATTTAAGGAAAAATTAATTTGAAATTAAAGAAGAGCAAACATTCAATTTTTAGCAAGATTCTCTGCTTTAACAGAAGCCTTTTCCACCCTCTGCAATTTGCTAAACAAATGTAAAAGATGACATTAAATCTTGTAATACACCCAGCAGACTGTTTCAGACATTTCAGACTTCTTGCCTTCCTCATGCTATTCCAGAGTAAGTGTGATCACACAATATAGAGTTACTTCCTCTGTCTTTCTCTGCAATTGGATTCTTAAATGGCCGATCACCAGACTGTCAAAGAATCTCAGAGACATTAATGGATTTATCCTTGCAGTGAGGTAGGCAGCGTGAGAGAGGAAGCCGCAAGCACGGGTGTGATCACACGAGAAAGCTTAGAACTAATTCCAGGTGTGAGTCTCAGAGCAATGCTATGTCCGTACAGCCAGCTTCTGAAGGCAGCCTATGTTGCAGTCAAAGGCTTTAGTACTGCTGGCCATAAGCAATCTCTGTTGTGCAATCAAAAACTGTGGCAGCACAGTTTTAGGACCATAGAGTCCTGCTCAGGCTGCAGAACTCACAGCTGCACACTGAGCTCCGCACTCAGCTTGCTGCTGTTTCGACTAAATTGTCTCAGCTTTCCTCTGTGGTCAGACTTAGGCATGTGGACCCAAACAACTTAGCCTAAAAGCTGCAAAGCATGAAAATGTCTTTCAAGTCCCTTGACCCTGTTTTGTCTCGTTGGAAACATCACTCTGCATCTTGCACCTTTTCCCAATGAGGAGACTGAAAACTTTCCAAAACAGTTTTAAAACACTATGTCTAAAGTGAAAAATAACTGCATGACAAAGTCTAGTTACTGTTTTTGGATATGTTAACAACTGATTGTATTTACTACATTTTGAAATCCAGGTAATAAACACTGTTAATCTTCAGTAAGTTCATTTTTAACAAGCCATAGATACTTACGACATACAGTCATTTTCTCAGCAAAGGGAAGATGAAACTATTTACCTCAGCAAACCGCTCTCCAAGTTAAGCATTTTGGGTGACAACATAATTGTGCATTTCGGTTTTTAACACACTTTGCTTATACTCACTGTACAGTGGAATCTGTACAGTTAAATCTTACTTTGGACTTTTTCTGTCCAAAGAATTTGTCCTAAGAATTATAGATCTCAGGTACAATCTGCGTTAGAGTTGATGTGCAATTGTTCTGTTTTCTTCTTTTCTCAGAGACATGAACTTGCTGTGCTGTGCATCTGAGTTTCGTGTCTGAATGTCACATCTGGATAGTGATCTCCTGCACTTTGATGTGCAAGAGTTTTTCACATGTATGAGAAAAGGGCAGTTAAATCTTTAAAATGAATCACTGTTGTTTCAGAAAGAAATCCACTTGGGACAAAGAGGTTAAAAGAAAGCAAGAAGACATTTTGGAGGCATGAAAGCTGAATGTGTGCTTTTGCATTATAAATGTTAATCAGGTAGATGAGGTAAAAGCACATCTTTGCATAATTTTGATTTCTTTCTAAATATTTTTGAAGGACTCCAAACCACAAGCTCAATTTATCTGTTTAACTGAGATTCCAGTAAAACTAGTTTTGCTGTATCAACCATAATGCTATATTTCAATCTATAGTTTCATTTTCAGCAATTCAGATCGCCACTTTGTGGGGACTGAATGATGGCAGCACGAAGAAAGGCAAGCTCATGCGTTCATATCCTACACAGTTCCTTAGTTCATTTTACAAATGTGGCTATTGTCAAATCTCTCAATCTGTGTAAGTTTTTAAATGGAATTAAATTACTTCAGCATCATACGGAAATGTTTGCCTGTGATCTGGGCCATCTTTCTGCCAGTCGAATAACAGGTTTATTTTTGTGGAAACTTTCCAGCTCCGGAATGCAGAGTGCTATATGCCTGCTAAGGGTTTCAATGGCAGCTAATGATCTAAGGCAACACTTAACACATCCGTACCTTCAGAAACCTGTATAAACCGAGCACTACTCTTTTGTGATAGTACTGCTTAAGCTAATTTCAAGTTCCCAGGCTATCCCACCATTTGCTGCTTAAATCAATCCTTGCAGCAGCCCATTCATTTGTTTTCAGACAAGTATTTGAATAGCTGTGTACTGAATCAACTGGAAAACTTACGGACTGAAAAAAAAAAAAGGAAAAATAATAGAGCTTACTTTTCAGTCCATTGGGCTCCTTGATTATTTCACCCTGTGTCTGCACAGACAACTTGATAGCGTATTGCAGGGAGCAGTGAGAGGAAAGAAATGCGTAATTGGGTTCGGGAAATGCAGAAACAAATCCATTTGCTCTAAAATACATGTTGAACCATAGCCTATATCCTATTTAAATCTATGGGACCTAAATACATGCCTCAAGTTTTCTGAAACAAGGCTTGAAGTGTAGGCAATCATGCCTAAATCACAGGCAATAAAACATAACAGATCTTTTTTAAACCAATTGAGTTGAAATTTGGGGGTATGTCACAACTGAGCATTTTAAAATGAAGCAGAAGGAGTCCATGTACCAGTGTGTGAGGCGGAGCTGGAGAAACCATGCAGAACATGAGGAAGTCAAGTGGCCACCTTTGATTGGGGTCCCAACTATGAAAGAAAAACGTTCCCCCTTGTTGCTAACACTTCTACAGGAAATGTAGACAGAAAGCCTGTAGATTTTCAGAAAAAAAAGGCTCCTGAGGAGTATAAATATTAAGTGGAGATATTGCAGATGCTTCTTTCAGTTGATTAATCTAGTATGCATTACAGAGTTTAGATGGCAGGCCTGACTACTTTTAAATAAGGATTTAAGTTAAGGATAGTTGTTTCATACCATTAATGACTCCAAAGGAAATTATATCAATCTAGTTTTAGGAACACTTTTTCAGAAATAATGACAAAAGTTTGCTTTAAAATAGGATTCATCTCCCTTTGCATGATCACTTTTCATCCCTGTTTTTAAACTTGAGAAATTTATTCCAGAACATTGCAGCAGCAGTCAATATCTTGAAATATTGCCTCTGGAAGGCAGCATCTAACATCTTCCTGGAAGAAAGATAGATATTTTATGGTGTATTTTAATTTTTTGGCTGGTTGGCTGTTACTTTTTGTCAAAGAACTACAGCTAATGTGAAAACTTCTATTATGTTTTTATTTTATTCTATGAAATTTTATTCTTTAGAATACTGGTGTCAACCTTTTTTTTATTTTGCAAAAGGAATGTGGCTCTGGTAGATGTTTCATAATCCAGCTCTGTGGGACTGACCTGTGCTTGGAAGCAATGCCTATAATACTGGCCTCTCACAGAACCACCAAAACCTATGGTTTTGAAAAATCAGTGTTTATCAGTAAATCTATGTATACTATGAAGTAGAAATACGTATTTATTTTAACAACCAATCTTCAAAGAGATTCTTGGAAAATCTGTGCTATTTTTATAGCCTGTATTTTATAGACAAGACTAACGCCATCTTTGGAGAAAATAGATTTCAAGGTAGAACTGGCAAGTATTTCAACACACCAGGTCTTACCACAAACACAAATTACCACAAACACAAATTATTTGTTGAAGCAACATTTGCTCCTTTGAGCATCAACTCTGTGTTCCAATGGGTGTGTTTAGACAATAGCATTTATGAAACAGAATTGTGCCTTTCTTCTTTGAAATGTGTACTGAGGCTACACAGATTCTTTGTCTTCCTAGTGTCTTCTCCCGCTATGGCTTATCACTATATTGTACCATACTGCCACCTGTACCTCCTAAAGAACAAATAAGCCGAACAGGGAGGATGGTAAGACATGGAACTCAAGGGAGTATTTCTCCTTTCTTTTGCTTCTCTGCAAGGAGGGTAGAACTGCACTAGAACAGAGAAAAGTATTGCAATAGACTCATTGGTGCTGCCGCTTCAGGTTTTACTCAGCAAAACAAAGGCTTGCAGACTTCCTCGTGAGACTTAGCAGGAGCAAAGAAATCACATTTTGGTTTCACAGTATCCTACAGTGAAAATCTATGGCTGATAAGTAACATGCTTACACATATTTAGAAGTAGCAGAAGCATGTGAGAACTAAGCGGTTTCACCACCTGACTATTGCTTTCCTGTGTGAAAGGCATATGCATAGTATATGTGTCAGCTGCTTGCTCCTTCTCTGAAAACAGTGTCTTGAACTGCAAAGAGATAGATTGCTTTAGGACTAACCCTTCTCTACCAGCCTCCTTTGATAGATTTTTCAGAGTTGAAGACTGAATGGAGAATGACAAGGTTCAAACACCCTTTTTATCTGATATGCCAAAAAAGCTTTGAGATTCACAAAAACAAATAATCAATACACTGGAGAAGAAAAGTATTTCTGCAGCTGAAACACTGAAAGAGATCATACAGATTCCTTTTTGTTTATGAAACAGAAAGGACAGAACACAAAAAGCAGTTTAGGGGGGCGGTATGTTCATTTGCCATTGCTGCTGCTTCCATTTTCCCAACTCCAATTAAAAAGAAACAAAACTTCCCAAAATTCTGATTTTGCTTTTTTCCCTTTAAGAAGTGGGATTCAAACCCAATATTATTAATAATAAGAATACACAACATTAATAACAATAATAGTGTTAAAGACTCTTCCCCAAACAAATGTTGGTTTCTTTCTCACTAGCTGCCTCCCACCGACTGTCAGACCTTTCTGCATCCCATTGATAACATTTAGTTAGCTCAGGCAGCCAGACCATGTCAAACTGTTTTCTGACCTTCTCCTTCATTTCTTTGGCACTGACTTCTTCCTGGGCTTTTTCTTCTAGTCATCCTTGCACTCCCTCAATTAAAGACCCAATTAGTCAATGGTTCCTACAGTATGCCCACTAAATAAACCACTAGCATACGGGTTAATTCATATAAGGGGAATTTTTAAATGCTTGGTAATCCTGTAGTTACTTCTGTAATACATTCCTCAGTTATTTTCTGTTTCTTTAGCATAGTAATAAGTTATCTAGTGGCAAAATTCACTCACTCAGATGTAATGCTACCTTGCTTATTATTATTAAGGAAAGAAACCTTTTATTTTTATCATATTATCCTATGATTTAAGAGGATAACCTTAATTTATTGTCTGTCATCTTCATTTTTTATCTGGCTTAGAATTAATTCAATTCCGTATCTAATTTATACTGTCAAAGATCAATATCAGTTGCAGAAATTAATTTAAAATACTGCATCAGGAAAGAATAATGAATTAGATTGGCATTTTGCTACTAGCATTTTAATGTAAATATTTGGGAATAATGTTTAATATTTAGTATCAACTAAAACTTTATGCATGTGGCCACAGCTGCTTCATTAATTCAGAATATCATCATAATGGGGATAAAATCAAGGCATTCCTGGTACAAAGATGTCTGCTCCTGCACAAGATGGAGCTGAATCTTCTTAACTGTGAGCGATTAAGGGCTATGATAAAAACCCCCAAATTTTTCAATTCTGTTAACAGAAGGCAAGAGCCATAGTGCTGTGCAAACCTGCCTGAGCACTATGGCTTGGATTTGTTTAGGAAATTCTAAAAAAGTCAATATTTCAAGTGAAATCTCTCCAGTAAGAACTCCTGACTCTTTCAGTGCCTCCTGTAATTTTCTCCAAAGTCCCAGAAGCAAGTCTGGTAAATTCCTTGTTGCAACTCTTCCCTGGCAGGTTTCTGCTAGGAAATACCGTATGATATTTGGGACTATGTTAGGCTGCCTACTTCTAGTACCTCTTTTACGGCTACTGACACCAAAATAATGTCTATTGGGTGACTCTCAAGGTCTTGTGTAGGCATTTTGCGGGTTAGGGCTTCTACAGATCACTTCGATTGCCTGAGATGCCTGCCTGCCCCCCCCCACTGTGCAGAAAGCCTGTGGTTCAGAGGGATTTCATATACTGAGCCAGCTAATTGGAAGCAGGAAACACAGGGGCATGTCTGAATACATGACCAAGGTGTGCCCACCACCTTCCATGCTGACCAGTTACTTCCATACTTCCTGATTGCCACCACCAAAGGTCTTCTGAGGTGAGTCACCTAATATAGGATAAAAAGGTCTTTTTGCGTAAACATGTTAGAACTCCTGGCCTAAGAGTAGAAGCCTGAGTTTTAGGCATTTGTGATTCTTGAATTTTTTGATGCCAGTTCCTGAGAAAGTACAGTAGGCACAAGTCGATTTTTCTACTGCGCCGGACCTGGAATTACTCCTTCCAGCTGAAGATGAGTCACTTTGCAGAATGCAATGCAAAATGCATGAGGTCAGAGAGAGAATGAGCAAAAGGGAGGCTGTCCCTGTTGTCTGGTGATGAGGTCACTCCTGGAGAAGATGTTGTGCCAGGGGCAGGTCCTAAACAGTGAGCACGAGTCCTAGGGTAATTTGTTCATTTTATCCAAGCATGGACAAAAGACTATGTGGAGAGATCTGTAGAACTTCCAAGTCCACAAGAGAAGAGCTATTATTCTTGCTTGTCTCCAGGGCTGCCTGACCCTGGCTGCTAGCTGCTCTGATTCACTGCTTTGTTCAGGCTCCATACTTAGGAGCCTGCATGTAATAAAAGCAGAACTTAGGCACTTTAATGGGGATATCAATGTACCCCTAATTTTTAAATGGATACTCAGTAAAGTGAATAGGCTTTAATGGACCAGTTTCTTGGTAACCTGCTAATGGAAAAGAGATCTACTTTCAAAACTATCTTTTTAATTGGACAGAAGATAATGTATCACTGATCAGAGATGCCAGAAGCTGGATGAAGTGTGAAACGAAGGTGCACTCAGACTGCATCCAACTGTCATACCAGAAGCCACATCTGCACAGTTTTATTTTCTATATTCATCACCCAACGAGCTGCATTCGTAACAGAGATGAGAAAAATGACATAGGTCCTATGTCTCTTTCTGATTCTTCTCATGTCAGTCCCACAAACCAAACCACCTTTCACTCTTTTCAGTTTTTCTGCTGTTGTTATCGATACGGTAAATGCAGCCTGGGGTCACGTAGAGTTCTCAACTACCAGTGACCGTAAGTGACACAGCCGGGCTGCAAGGAGAAGAAGCAGCACGCAAAGCTTGTCATCCTGACTGTCTTTCCAGTAAAATGGATGGTTTGGGTGAAATGGTGATATAGAGACTTTTACTGATGCAGCAAAACATGAAATGATTTTAAATGTAAGAAGCAAAGATCTATGTTGGGTTGCATATCGAATTATCCATGTGGAGATTGGTAATGCTTCATGTTTTCTTTTTAAACTGATCACTATTCTAATTCCAAAATGTGTGAGTCTATTTTGAAATCAAGGCTGTATTACACTGCACTCCTAAGGAAAAGTAACCTGAAGTGCTGGATGCAGCTTACAAGCAGAGGTCAGCCCTATGCAGCCTTCTCGTCTTTATGCATGGTAATCTAACACATTTCCACTGAAACAGACTGTTAAAAAATGAAAAATCATACATAAGGGCCAAGGGCCAAGTGTCTACATGCTGCAAAACAATTACAGTTATTTTCTAATTGTTGATTGAGAGGGATAGTTTCAATTACATGGACATTCTTGCCAGGAATATTTTAAACTAAGATTGTACTTCTCTGCTTAAGTAACGTGCTGTTTTACAAAAGCTTACACATTTGACTATCAGGTATCAGTGTTGAAGTGCAAAACAAAAGGTGTGTATAATACTGAGGAAAATGCATCTTTTCATAATACATGTTAATTAGCACTTGTAAGTAACATAATGTAAGCCACCATTTCTTATACTTTCACTGTATAGAAAGCCTGCATTTTTTTCAGATTTTTCTACAGTACTGCGCAGTAGTCAAATGTAGAGATTATTCTATTTTGTACCCTGGTTTTATTCACTTTCTTGGATATGAGATGATATATAAACAGCTTATGTTGTCCAAAACCACATCAAACCTCTTCCTGATGTTCTGCCTCAAGAAAATTAATCACTGTTTAAGAAACCCACTAAACTTAAAGAAGAACTACATAAAGTTTTCATTTGGAATCTCTGATTCAGTTAGACAAGTTTTGCAACATTAATTAAAGGTCTACAAATCAAGATGGAGGAAGCATTCAGGAAGCCTTCACAGTTGTATCACGTAAATAACAATCTCTTCCCTAAACCAAGGAGGAGGGCTGAACTGGTGCATGAATACTATTCCCTTTAAGACAGAAATACAATTCAATAGTTATATTTTCAAATGACCTATTTTAAGCACGTATTTTTTCATTATAGCACATTAAAGTGCTGCACAAACTGTGACAGAGCAAGCTAGTTTTTCATAGAAAATAAGCAAACATGGCCTCCATTTATGAATACCAAATGCCCACAAACTATGTAAAAGGAAAGAAGTTCATGCCCGAAGGTGACAAAGTGACTGCAAGCCTGGGTGGGGAGCAGACTCCTCTCTCTCTGATTCCCTGCCTGTTCGCTGCATATGTTGTTTACTATGGGCAGGAGATGTATGAATGAATTTCAGTCTGAATGTAATTTGTGCCCTGTATCTCACAAAGCAATATGATTTTGTTTTTATTGTGGATTATAAGGCTGTAAATGTGATAAGTCTCCTTTTAGCTATCGTGACCTAGATAAGGCCTTTAATGATTAACTGAAAAGAGCAGCTCGTGTAAATACCACTGTTTTCCAAATCTGTTTTATCTATGCAAAATATTATCGATAGTTTAAAAAAACAATATATGGGCCTCTTTAAAGTACTTTGTACAGTAGTGATGGAGGTTTGGCTCAACTCCACTGAAGCTGATGATTGTCAATCCTTTATTCAGATTGTTTGTTGGAAAATTGTGAGCTCATTTTACAAACAGGATAGCTGAAACTAGCTAAAACAAAGGACATCTGCATTGCTAATTGTTACGGAAATACATGAACCAGCTAGAGGGACTTCACCAGAAGCTAAATCTATATTTGGTCTGGATTGCACAATATAAATCTGTTTCTTTTTATCTGCTATCTGAATTGCACAAGAAAAACATACTAGTCCATAATGCATCATCCCAAATATTCAACAGTACAATTTATTTTCTCAAACTGAAGCTTGACACGTGCATTCGTAGTACAGCTTATCACATAAATGTGAATTAGGTTCTGGTCTAAAAAGACAATAGAATGGAATACTTTCTAGGTTCAGATGTATCTTAGATTTTACCAGCAATTGCAATATTGCCACCCATCAGAATAAACCTATTCAAGAAGGCACTGTACACCATGTAGACCACTCATTTAGTTTTTAATCCTCCTTCCATCTCAACCATCTGTTTCTGCTGTCATTTCAGTATGTAAAGCCCCTTACATGTATGTAAAGTACCTTACATAACTCTAAAACTGAACAAGGATGCAGACCACAAATAAAATTCAATATTATATAACAACAGCTTCATGAAAAATGCACAAAGCCTTTTGAAACTCCATTCCATAGAAAGGACTACTGATCTTCTAATTGCATTCTTATTTTATGTATATTTTATGTATACCAAATCTAAATTGATTAAGCCAAATAGTGGATTAATCAGACCAGTGTTAATTGTTTTAAGTTATGATAAAGTATACTTTTTTTCTGACAAAAAATATGGGTCTTCCTTCTCCTTAGCATTTTTCTCTGTAGTTTCAAATTGCCCAAGTTTCAAAACTTGATGCCACTGTGGATGCTTAAAGGCTGTCAGAAGTACCAGCAGCAAAAGAAAGCAACAACTGAAGAGAATTGTCCTTACATCCTTGTCCTTGATCTGTGCCATACAGAGTTCTAGGNACTGCTTCATAGAGGGTGTCTAAGTTCTGAAAGGATGTTAAATACATGAAAGAGCAATAGGATTGCATAGATAATTAAATGAATAGCCGTGCAAGGACCCAGGATAAATATGTCAACTCTGAATTCTACAATGTTTTTTGTTTCAAGTACTTCAATTTAATATGAAACAGAATATTAGGCATGGGATGTGAGTTGATAAGAAGCTTTGTGTTTACAAAGGCAGGAGTTGAGGTGGATAGAAATAACAAAATGATAAATATTTATCTATCTGATTGACAGTGACAAGTAGTGCTTACGTGTGTATGTACTATGGGTATCTTCCAAAAAAACCACAGGACTCCTTTAATATGAACAGCTTAATATAGGTATATAACCTTCCACATAGTTTTCTTTCAGTTTGTCAGTTCCTCTCTCTTGTTCTACTGCTCATCACATAGCATAAAATCCACACCAAAAACCACAATGTGCTATTTTTTTGGTCTATCTGAGAAAACAGTTGTAATGCATATGGCTGTCTTCACACAGTTCAAATAAAGGGGGAACTGCAAAAGCATTTGCAGAAGTTAAGACACATTCAACTGACTCTTAGTAAGAATTCTGGTCCGAAATGCATCATATTCCCCCTAGGAAGTAAACTGAGGTGCACCGGCATGTGTGTGCCAGTGACTTTTGTGCTTATAGGGCGCTTGTAATGACTGAATTCCACCACTGGTGGTGTACTCTGTTAACGTACCGTGAGTCTGCAGATGCTCATCTGCTAATTTCTGAAATAATAGATGGCAGTTACCACGGACTGAAAGATGTGAAAATGCTGCAAATCACATTCAGACTTGAAAATATAAGCATCTGCGGTATTTACCCTGAAATTAAAATAACTGTCTGAGATGAATTAAATTTGTTCAAAATATCCATAGGTGTATGGGTATAAGAAAAAGTACGAAGAACTGAACATTTACATATCTTCAACATACTGTACAAAAAGCAATGGCCATTTTATCAAAACCATCCCCTTTAAAACCTTGGCGTCAGGTTCCCCCAGTGCTTCAGGAAAGCACCTTTTACTCAGTACACTTGAGTGAGGATTTCAGAACATTTTACCTCACCTCTGCCAAAAGTCTGGCAGTGCAGTTTACCATAGGAATACTTCCCTGTAATAAGAGTATAGATATAATAAGAATAAAATATATTCAGTGGGCAAATTAAGTAAAAGTGCGAAGTTCTCATTATAAATGTAATCCTGCTGACTAAATCTAGAGGAGTAATTACACCTTGAACAGGGCATGTTTTGTATATCTGCCTAAATCTGGGTACAAAATCTAAGGTCTTTAGCATTTTAAAATGTGACACTGATACTATATTATGAGATTTATTTTGTTAAAAATCTGAAATATTCTGTATTTTTAAGCCTCTGTTTTCATAGGCATTAGGATCCCCTCAATCCTGTATACCCACTCCCAAGCTGGTGGCAATTACCCCAGTATTGGATGAATTAACCTCTACAAGGCATGCATTTTTGCTTTTTTTTGGTCCAGTTGTGTTCTCACATTTACTTTATTCCCTGCTGTGTCTGGCAGAATCCCAGACACAGGAAAGAATAAATGCCATTTGGATTATTGAAGACATGTCCATGCAGTGATACACTGTACTGTCCAGTCAGGCCCTGGAAGAGTCAGCAGGGTATGTAACGCTTTGCCTTCTGGACTTTCTAACAGTTTAAAGCATATCAAGAATGTTACTTCTTATTGAACAAGGATTTAGTCTATTTTAATTCTATCCTGTTACTCAATACAATCTTTTAGTTACAGAACTGGCATGAGTGAGACACATTTGTATATAGGTATACACATTCAAAATAATCTATTGTTCCTGGTGCAGTAAAATGTGACCTACTGATTTTCATCCATAACCTCTGTTTTTTTCTTGTTATGTCCAGCTGCTTGTATTTAGAAGTTTAGTCTGTATGGGTATAGATGTTTAGCTTACCATAGTGATATTTGTTTAAGTCTATCACACTGAAAGACAGGAGCATAATCTTTAATTAATTAATTAATAATGATTGATTATACTGTCAATGTATTCAAATAAAATCTCTAGAAAAAGACTGGTAGATCCCATTTCACAACCATAAACTTAATTGGGAAGCCTGAAGCTGATCAATACAAATCATGAAACGTGTTGGACAAAGCCCATGAAAAACATGCAAGAAATTCCATTTAATTGGCAGGATATTGATTTCTGCTGGATTTAAGATGCAGAGCCATGCATGTAAAGGGTGTAACTCAAGTCCAATAAGAAGCAATGAAATAATGGAGTAGCAAATTAATTTAGTTAGATTTATAACTTCATAATCTTTGGGTTTTGTATACATGACAAAATCTGAAGGGGTTTTCCTGACACTAAGACACATGGTTCCTACGTTTTAATAAATTAAATGTAGAGGTATTTGATAGCTTGTTATTAAATAATTCCATATATTTCCTCTATCTGATGAAATAGGTTTGGGTTAGTTTTTGATGTATAATTATAAAGTGTAAATAACTTCTAAAAAGTGCAATTTTGCAATTACGATTTAACTGACTTTTTTGTTGCATATACAAGTCTTCACTTAAAGGTCCTTTAGCACTGCATTTGTAATATAAAGGGCCAGTTATGTAACCTACAGTTAAGTCCACTTCAAAGCTATTACTATGAATTAGGTATTATGTCTATTTAACGTACGTGTATATATGAATCAGAACCCGTGTCTGTGATTTCAGGTTAACTAAGACTTACCAGTTAATCAGTAGTTGTGATAATATTTGTAGGCCTCAGAAACTCATTCTTTTGGGCAAACTTACCTCCTTCTGCATGCAGAATCTTTGCACATAAAAGCAGCTGCCAGACTGAGTTTGCTAATTGTGGGATCTCCTGTCTATTTAAAATCTGACACACATCAAGAAAGACCTTAGATGGTTCCTTCCTAATTCAAATTATTTGATTTTGAAATGCAAGTTTTAGAACTGTAGTAACAAAAAGTTATCATCTAATGCCTGCTCACATTTTCATCAGTTAAAAATTAAAACATGCAAGCTCAATCCTTGAGTCACAGCTAGTTTAATTTTTGTTTTGTTTTTTTTTTTTTTAAATGAAACGTTATTTATAATTCACTGGTTGTCTTAAGAGAATTAATATCAACTTGAAATGAAACACCATTCATATCACTGCCTGGAAAATGTGACTAGGAACCCCTCTTCTGGTTGAAGCATGGAACACTGCACATGGAAACACTACAGCAAACGGGGAGTTATGCCAGGCTGGTCTCTGTTGCAGGAGAGAGATGACCCTTTTAGGGGGGAGCAATTAGTCTCCCTTTTAAGAAGACCTCTAACATAAGTCAGTTTGCATGTCTTCTTAGTCACACTGACTATATGGGGACTCTGAAGAGCCTCGACAAAATAAATATCTACATCTTAGGTGTCTAAAGCAGGTATGAAAAGTGCCATCTAAGAAGTCTGTTGTGACATGAAAAGCTCCAATCTCCTGCCTCCTAATTTGTCTGCAAAAGGAACACTCAGCATGCTATAGCACTCTTGGCTGGTATTGAAGATCAAGCATGCCGTTCGTGCTTATTAGCTTCTTTCAACACAGTTTCCAAAAGGGATTCATGAGGACATATTGAATAGAAGAGACCATATTTTGATAATCAGCTTCTACATATTTACATTGAAAAATCACTGCAAATTTTATGGCCACCATGGTTGCTATTGCTTCTAAAAATTTGAACATTTGATTCCTGTGCGGCTTCACTTCTCAATTCCAGTTTCTGACTTTTTGTTAATGCATTTTCTCCCACATTTATGCCTCAGGATGAATTCTTAAAATAGTAAATGGGAGAACTGCTCTTACTATATTAGTCACATTGGTCTAACAAATCCCCTTTCATCTTTCCCTTATTATTTTCCCCGTATCTTCTGCAGTAGTTCCCTTTCGCTACCCTTTTGCTTTCTGTGGTTTTCCCTTTCCTCAGAGTCTTGTCAAAGACTCTCTTCCAGGAAGCTTAGCAATGTAAACCCTCCATCTTAAGTGTCTGTTTCTGGTTTAACATTGACATTGTTTAGTGACCCTGTGCCTTCCAGACACCTGGTTTGTTACACTGGTGATCAGTTCTTGCTGAGATTGCTAGCTGAGCCATCTGGATGATGTGATGGGGCTCTACCTGTATGGTGTTTTGCTCTGGGTACTCCGTGGCACGAACTCTGAGAACAGCGGGACCAGGAGGATTTCTCAGCAGTAATGATCTACCCAAGCTACATTCCAAACATTCCCCAGAAGAATTAAAGCAGTTAAGTAGCATCTGAAAGGATTTTCAATTATTCTGTGACGAGCAGGAGAAGTGTTTGTAATATGTCTTCCTTCTTGGCATAGTGCTGTAGTGCAACATGTTTTACTAGGATTTTATATGCTGCAAGAAAGCACCTATGCATAATTCTGCGCTTATGCCATGACATTTGTTGCTATGGAAATATCAAAACCAGTGTATGACTAAGAACGAGCAAACCCATTCAGGCAAAATAGTATCCATCCTCAATCCCATTCAACAGTCAAAATGAATTGTAGCCATTTTCATGCTTTGTAGTGGCTTAATATCTTTCCTGTATCATTAAAGTCTTTTAGCCGCTTATATCCACTGCACACAGGCCCCAGTTCAATGCATAATTTGTGCACAGCAATTCCAGCAGCATCTCTGAGAAATCATATTAAACCAAATTAGATTAAATTATCCTTACTATTCGTTGCCTTCTTTTGCTTCCTTTAAATTTCTTGGCACAGAAGCATTTTCTAGATTAGCTGCAGCACTGACTACACCACCTTCCTTGTAATCATTAAAACTTCACATGATTTATTGCCTCTGACATGCAGAGTGCACTCTGGGGATTAACTGAATGGAAACCTTCAGGTCAGGGGGAATTTAAAAAGAGCAACAGTAACTTCCAGCAAAGTATGTCTTAGGTCCTGCTGCCTGAGCAGCTTCTCAGGCACACAACTGTGGGAGAGCACATAAGGTAGGCTCGCTGTGTGTTCACATGCACGCATATCTTCTCTTCTGGATATCACATTTTGTGCTACTGTCAGGGATTTTACTGTGATTTTACAGGCTTTCTAAAGTTAACACCTTGAAATAAAAAAAAAAGCCCTATTTTCCAGTATCTCTATCTCTGGTTAAGGTATCAGATTTCCAGATAACTGCATTGCATGAGACAAATCCCACAATAAAAACAGGTGTAACATCTATCAATAACTGAAATGTCTTATGGAGAATAATTTGAAAACAACCCTCAAAATTACCTCTTAAAGGAATACATTAACAAAGGGTTATGATAATAATTGATCTAAGCATTTATCTGTCTCCCCTTCCTATTTATTTAACTACCATGAATTTAAGTAAGATTGCAGAACATTCTTAACTAAGGATGCTTTTCTGTTTATACAATAGATTTAAAGATTTAACCCTTTGTTCCCTCAAAAGCCCTACATGCAAATGCTCAGAATACTTGATGAGTTCCTAGAACAATAAACTTACACAGAACTGACAAGACTGGGTCTTTTAGAGGTAAATACGGATATTGTGTGAGGGTAGATGAAAAAAACTAACAATATTAATACATTCCAGAAACTATTGAACACGACAAAGCCGCACTCCTCCTCAAAATAGCTGAAGTACTGCTTCTTTCTTGAGTTACAGACCTATTATACACTTAAAAAGACAAGAGCAATTTTGAAAATTCTGGAAATGTTAAGTTTTCGGTTTAAATGCTAAATTGCCTGTTTAGTAAATGTCTGTATACTTTGATCAAGAGGCAAAGCAAATGCTCTTTCATTTTGCCAACACACTATAGAGAATGTAAATACCTGGAAAATTACACAGTGTAAGAACACATGGATTAATATGATGTAAAAAAAATGAGGTCAAATAAGGTATGTTCCCATAAAGATGTCTAAGACCAAGTTGCCATAATAGTAATATCCAAAAGCGTTGAAGCATAACATTTTCAAAAGCGTTCACATAATTTACACCACCAGTCCTTTTTTCAAGTTAACTTTTCTTTAGAAATAATAGTGTCATTTACAAAGGAATTATTTTTCTCTTACACACCTTCAAATGTTATAGAAATAGAATTTATCACTGTAAATCCAAAAAGTCAGTTTTGAAAATTTCTCCTTATTGCCTTAGGGCTTGTAATGCGTTGGCTTTGCCTCAGCACAACTACAGAACTCCCATGTCCCAAAGAGATCGATGTATTCCTCATACCTGTTCTTTCTAAAGCAGTTTATTGCAAAAGGTTACTAATGAGGGTAATCATGACACGGTCACAGATGGGTATATAAGGAAAAAGCCACAATCCGGGAAAGAACTTTAATTAAGATAAGAAAGCTAACATGATACAACATTAAAAGTCACCAATTTGAGTCATCACATGACTCAAATCTTCCTTAATAAAACAGATATAAGGATACGAAACAATATAAGGTTATTATTATAAAATGCAGTTTTCACTGAAAGTTTTTATAAATAAATAGTAAATTTAGAAACCCATGATGGTTTCACAGAGAATTTTTAGTCTTACTAATTACTCTTACCTGTTATAGTTGCTTTGTTAATAGATGGTTGGTTACACATTGGTGATCGTCTGTTTAAAGGAAAAATAATAAAAAAAGGTATAAGCCTGATAAACTCACGGCTGACTGAATCCTTGAACAATATAATAGAAAATACATTTCCTTGGGAAGTTATCTGGGGCTGGAATACTCTGGCATTGCCAAAGAAAAAGTTCATTTATAAAAGATATTTCTTTCTATTGTAGAGGGGAATTCACAACTGACCCTGAAACCTCTCTGCAGACTGGGAACTCCAAGAGAGGAATATTTTAGGAATTCACAAGTTCATTAAAAACCTGCCTAATCATACATAGAGGTTACACCTAGCTTGAAGTTTGGTTTATATACATAGGTATTATTATTTTAACATGGCTTGCAATGGCCATGTTCTCTGATCTGAAATACTTTTTTTTTTTTAATGATTTTTCACTCTATTATTTTGCATATACATTTCACACATTATTTTCCATATACCTTTCAAAATAGTCTTGCAAACAGCTCAGTGGACTGCTTTTCCTGTTGAGGAAAACTAGAAGTTGCTGGTCGGACACAGCAGCATAAGGATGTGTGAATGATGGCAAGCAGGGGCCACATAGGTCAGTATATTCCAACCAAGGGGGCTCGAAATACCTTTTTGTGGCACTGCATAAGCAATGGTAGGCAGCTGCCTTTGGAATGCCAATTAGTTCTAAGTTCTAGAGATGCACACTTTGGGTGAGGGAAATGACTCCACTACAAAATTTGCCAGTGTAACTAATGCTAATGTTAACTGTGACGCTGTAACACGATTGAAGAAAGATCATATTTATAATGTCTCATTTATATCCATGAACTCATGTGGATAAGTGGGATATCGTTATCTTGGATGAATTAGGCAGAGTTCTAGGTTCAGATCATGCAAGTAGCTCACAATGAGTGTAGCTGTCTGCTCACTTTGGTTCATTTGCCAGACTCAGACTCTGCCTGAATGATCATCTTTGAATGATCTTTGACATATGACTAATTTATTGAAAATCACATAAATTGCACAAAACCACTCAAAGTTTATGCAAGGACAGCAATGCAAGAGCAATTAGTAGCCAAGGGGTTTATTGTCTCAGCTATTAAGTATAGCAACTTCAAGGGATTAATAAACTCATTACTCATCATGTTTCATGCACGTTTGGTGACACGGACTGAAATTGGTAACATCTGATTGTTATTCTTAGTTTACATTTTAAAGTTATCACTGAAAAAAGTTCAGTGGCCAAAAATTGACACTCACTTGCTGGGTGCCCGATCTTGTAAATTGGTTAATGCAGCAAAGTTATTCCGTACAGTACGCAGGCTGGCCAGCACCTGGAACAGACAAAATGGTTTCAGTCTAGATTTCTGCACAGGTGAGACTGATTTATCTCCGCTTCACTGTGCTGAAACAAAAAGGAAAGGACATTGCAAATCAACCATAAAAGGTTTCCTGGGTTGGTTTGTCTGAAGTCTTTGACCATTATTTAACAATAACATGTCTGTAATACAAGGGCAATAGTTTATTTCTTTTTTTTTTCCCCTCATAAACAACTCATTATTTGCTTAAAGACAGACTTACTTGAAGAGGAGGAAATTTTTCCACAGAATACTACTTAGTTCTCTAAAATGACCATAAAAGCATTCGTGTTTGAAAGATAATAGCTCATTCAAGCCTAATACTTCATGCATAAGAAATGATTACAGAATTTTCCATTTTCAGTTCAGCCCCCACAAACCTCAAAGGACAAAGGGAACGAGATTGTCTAGACTGACAGGAAAAATAGAAGTGGCTCCTTTAAGGGGTGCAGTTGATTTGGGGACAGTGCAGAAGGCTAGAGTAAGAGCAAGGTATCACCTGAGCAGGTGGGAAATGTCTGCAGGCTCTTACAAGCTTTGCACATTGTGAAAGATGACATAAATGCAGTACTTCCTTTTGGAACTGAATTTCATGTAAGACAGCAGCTAGTGGAGGCAGTAGAGGAGTGTCTTCTTGTTGTAAGTGACATGGGCACTCTTTTCTGAAGGCAGTTGGGTAAATGCAACAAATTTTGCACCATGTAAGGATAATAACTGACTAGGGAGAGGCAGTTCAGCTGATGTCAGAGAGGAGCCATGAGTTGTCTGGAACCAGGCTGGGAATGGCAGGAGGCAGCAACACCCATCACTGGTGTGTCCTTGCAGAAGTTGCCCATTGCTGTTTCTCAGCCCAGACTGCGCTGGTTCCCTGGTGAACCCATTCTAGAAATAACAAAGGTGGGAATGGGAATTTGGGTTCCAGAGGTCTGAGTTGAGGAGGATACAACCCTCTTTTCATGGCCCCTTAAGTTTATACATGACGTAGGAAGCGGGTAGGAGGCTGAAGATAAAAGAAGGATTTAGTGAAAGCTTGGAACAGACAGAAAATATTCAGGAGATAGTAATAACTGGCAGTGTTCAAGCTCTTGTAGGTAATTCCCAAATGAGTTAAAATAATAAAAATAAAAATACATTTGTTGCCTAATTAGACAGTATTATTTCATTATGTTTTCCTTTCCAAAGATCAGGAGGCAAACTCACATATTTTATATTCAGCACCAGATAAAAATAATTATATATGCCATAAAATTTTGCATGTACAGTAACACTTAACAAAAGTTGTGTTTAGATGTTGGATATACACAGATGGAAGTCAGGCATGAACTAAGCAGAAGGGGAAAGAAGATCTTGGAGTTCAGAAGTTCAAAAATGAATACACAAAATACAAATAAAAACTGCGGAAGTATGAAAATATTTTAAAAGGAAAGGAGAAGTTGAAGGTGGAAGAAGGAAAACATAAATGAAAAAAAAATGGGCCTATTAAGGTAAGACACACATTTTAGTGACTGTGGTCCATTTTCAGTTCTCTTTGGTCAATCTGCCTGGGTTCAGTTTATGTGTGCCAGGATGCTGAGACAGCTTGTATGTGTATTATCAGAGAAATGTATCTATGTGGCTCCCAGAGCTTTCTGAGGCCATGAAAAAAAGTAGTTGTTCTACCTGTCTGCAAGTTCCTACTCAGTAAGCCCTGCTGGACTCAAATTGGCTGTATATTCAGGTGCACAGAGATTTGAGAGCACGTACAAGGGTAGCTAAGTGACTCCTGACTAGGTGATCTCAGGTACAGCCATGTTTATTAGCTCTGCCTCCGCTGGACTGCAACGAATGACCTGTACCTGCTGCATGGGGCTGTTTCAGAAAGGTTAGTAGGCTAAGCATGATGCCACGTGAAAACATGAACCTACACGGATCTGAAGATACATCATGAAAACATAGATCTGAAATAATGGGACATTTAATACCTGGGGTGCTGGGGAAAGAAGCGGGCAGTGCTGCAAGGTTGCTCAGGACCAGTTACGAGTGGAGGCTAATGAGCTTTGCTGGACCCATGCTCAGGTCTCTGAAGAGCTGTGAGGGAGTCTCTCTACTGTGCCCACCACTATGCACATCGACCAAATTTTTCCACGGTCTGAGATATTATGAATCTCTCCTTTTTCAGAAAGCAGAGGCTTGACAGTTTGGTTTGTATGTCCTTCTATTTGGTCTTCTGACAGGTGAGATAACTGTTTTGTAGGTCCAGGGGTGAAACGTCCAGCATCTGCCCAGCATCCCATCTGCTGTAGCATGCATGCACATATTTTGACAGTTTCTGCAAGTGCAAGGTGTCCCCACATACATAGCAATTAATGTAAAAGCGACAACAAAAACTTTGGCCATTTGCTACAGTGGAGCTACACAACTTGATTTATTGTATAAAGGTATTAATATTTATAAGTTTATTATAAGTACATAAAATAATGTTTCAATTTTTCATTATAATTTGCTTTAAGTGCCAGTTTCTCTGTCCACAGAGGTTCCACTTGTGCTTAATGTTTCTAGAGTTAGATTTGTGAGCAAAAAGCAACCAGTCACCTTGCAAACCTCTTTACTTTTAATCCTTAAGTAAATAATATTATTTTCAACACCAAGTTATGTACGAACAGTTGCAAGTGAATTAAAAAAATCAAAATTTTTCTGATGATAAAAAAACTACAGAATTGGTCCTCAAATTTCAAATCACTCAAATGATTTTATTCGGAAAAGCAAAATTCTATGAATAATTAAATTACAGCAGTTGCTGTATATTATAATATAGGAAAGTGCAACTAGTAATATCCTTGTGATAGATTTTGTAATTTTAGCTTAAAAAATTCCAGTCTGTTAAAAACAGTAAATTATCTTGTCCTGGGGCCGGATTCTGTGTGGGGGACATAGCATGTCACCCTGCCTCCAGTGAACAAATGCAGCTGCACTGCCATGGTGATGCGCTGAGTAGAAACTGAAATGCTAAAATTGGAACTATTACCACCAGCTGGCTCATGATCAGATGAAACAAGCCTCCTGATCAATTGAAGAAAATACGTTTGGTTTGAAATAACTGGAACACGTGTTCCACATGCCATGATCTACCGCCACCAGGAAGCCCCAAATGGATTAATACGGTGCTTTGGCTGTTTGCAACACAAAAAAGCATGTACATGATGAAATACTGCTCTAGGAAGACATTAAAAGGGTGGTTTGTATGATGTGTAGACAGTGTACTGGCACACAGGACCTCCACAGGTCCTGAGTGAGGTCCTAATATTGCTAACGCAACTCAGAGGCGCAGGCTCTGCGCTTAGCTGCTGGTGCAATCTGTGAGCATGGGATCTGCATATTCAAATCACTTTTAGATAAAGGCTACATTTTTCCTAAGGGTCTAATCAGAACCCTAATCTTCCCCTCTATTAGGCACGCTCGCTCAACTGCATCTCAATTCCCCCTGTGTCAGGGAATGGGATACGTGGTAACTCACCCTGTGAGTGCTCTTTCTCCTGTTCAATGCAAAGGAAAAGAGGTTGATTTAAACCACTGCTAACAGGGTTTTACACCGAAATACTAGAAGCTCTCAAATAATCAATTATGGTACCTTGGTGCAAGTAGCAATAACATTCAACTGCTCCCGCTTTAATTGCTGAAGCGTGTTGATCATTGCCAACAAGAATATGAAACTGCCCTTAAAACAATAGGGTGTTTTGTCCCAGGAAAAAAATATCCATAAATGGGGTGTAATATTTGCTGTTTTTCTAGGCAAACTATAACCTGTCTTATCTATGTGGCATAATTTGTACTAAAAATTCAGATGACAATGAACATGGACTCAAGTATAGTAAATGTTATTGGATTGCTTGACTACCATACAATTTGTTGTTTTTCTCTGCTCAAGAGTTAGGGTTTTTATGTTTCCTGAGGAACTAAAACCAGAAGTGGTTTTCCTTTTTTCTTATCTTGTTTTTCCTGTAATTTCTTCTCT
>VZSZ01011421.1:146577-159717 GCA_013398815.1 Ibidorhyncha struthersii | reverse complement strand
AGTTTCTTCTTACTGCTGTGTGGCTCAACCTTTCTTTTCCATTCACCTTCAATCACATATGAATTCCAGATTTATTTTTCTGCTTGCAGTTACATTGAATTAACTTTCATTCCTATCAATTACAGGGTAAAACCTATCATTATGAGTTCAAGGAATATCGATGTTAACTTTTCATACATAACAAGACAGGTAAAGTGCTAAAAAATGTAGAGTTTCAATCTAAATTATATAGACTTTTGAGCTGATACTTTATAAAACAGAATCTGAAGGGAAAAATCAAACAAATAGAGATGGTTTTGTAAAGGAACATAAGTATTCTGGGTAAAACATCTTGCATCTAAAAGTTACCTTGTATTAAACGTATAAAAGATGTTCAAAAGGAGAAATTGTAATTATAAAAAGCAGGAGAATAACAGAGAGCACAGGTTTGTCTTCATCATGACTGTCTGCTACAGTATTTGAAGAAAACAGTCAAAGGTGTTTATTGTGGTGTTGTACTTCAACTTTTCAGATAATCGAAAAGCATTAAGAGATACAGATAACAGAGT
This sequence comes from Ibidorhyncha struthersii, assembly GCA_013398815.1. Lineage (NCBI taxonomy): Eukaryota > Metazoa > Chordata > Aves > Charadriiformes > Charadriidae > Ibidorhyncha > Ibidorhyncha struthersii. Next base: position 159,169 of record VZSZ01011421.1, on the reverse strand, counting down.
GAGACGTTTATGACTTCACATTTAGATAGTTTTTTCCTGTTTCAAGCAATATACCTTATATAATATTAACAACAGAAAACCCCAAACAGAAAACCAAAAGGTTTGCCCTTTTGGCTTTTAAAGTTCAAGATCACGTGAGAAATATGGCAAAATTGTGCCTACCTGAGCAAATGGTGTCACAATCAAGTCATCTCCATGTCTGAAAAAATGAGCAGAGTTTTAAGTTAGGTATTACTGAAAACTTATCTCACTGCTTTAACAGAAAGAAAATCAAGTTTTACAATGCACTGTAGGTAACTCTGGTTTTATTCTTCAGCAGTTACTCACAACTGCCGCTTTACACATCCTTTGAAAAGTAAATATCAATGTAGTTATTGCCCAACTGCCTGGCATGTCTATGGGATGGCTGATGAACCAGTCTGTTTCTGTGCTGTGGGCTGTGCAGGTAAGCGACTGCCCAGGACTGATCTGCAGAGATTTCACCCCAAAGGATGAAAATGAAAATACCGAAAGTGACCCCATTAAGGGTTACCACCAGGCTTGTGAGCACTGGACGGACAAGTAACTGCAGATGGCTGGGCAGCGCATCGCAGAATAATAAAAACCTGGTAAAACTTTCAAACTGACTCACACCTCTGTAGCTATAGGGGGTGTGACCGTGTGTGTGCTGTTGCTGTGGCAACCTCACCCACGCCACGGGGTGACGTATGGGCAAGGTGCTGGGATGACGCACTGTAGGGGAGAAGGGAGGAAGGCAAAGAGGGGTTCCTTCGCTTCAGCACTGAAAGCTGCCACTTGAAACGATTACCAAAACACATAGTCTTGTAAATACAAGTAGGATGAAGGGCTGTTGAGCTTAAGAGTAGCATCAGTAGCACTGAGGATATGGAGTCAGACCTCTCCAGAGGACCGTGGGGACAGGGAAAACTTGGAGTTTTCAGTGATCATATCTAGTATACTGCAGCAATCATGATGAAAAGAAATTTTCCAAAGAGAAAAATACAACGTGACTCCATTTTTAATTCTTCCGTATTCTCTTGCAGTGACTTTATCGTGATGAGTTACAAGTTGCAGCTTTCAGCAGACATTACCGCTGCTTTGGTGTTATTTTAACGTTATATGAGTTTGAACATAAAAAAGGAGTATTTAAGAACAGATTTCAAGTCCATCAAAATCTAATCAGAAAAGGCTTCCTGATAAACAGCGAAAATTGATTTGCGTTTGAGTTGCTACAACATCATTCTTATATACTGTCCACAAGACAGTAATGTTTTTGCTGGTATTGCAAGAACCTAATAAAAAAGCAGTAAGCACAACCAGAGAGTCTGTAAGAACAAAACAAAACTCCCCAACATTCAAAATTATCATAACGCTTAGTATCTGTGCAGCTGTTTTTATTACCATCTCTTTTATTTCCGTTAGTTGAAATAGAGAAATGGATTTTTACAGACCCTGTGGAAGAAGTCTGCACTTTTAACAAGGTCTTTCCAGGAGTGGTTGCTTCAGGTGAAACTACAGTCCCAGCCTGGCTGGAAAGCATGTAAGCCTGACCTCAAACCAAACCAGAAGAAACATGATACCATTGGAGTAACCCAGAGGCTTTAATCACCCAATAAAGCCAAATCCAATTAGTTACTATAGACATCATGAATGAGTCCAGGGCATTAACAGGGGAGTTAATGACCAGCTGGGTGTAGTACTTCTTCATGTTTTCATTGGGTCATGAAAACTTCAGGAAATGCCCTAGACTATAATTTCTGACCAGGATTTCCTAATGAGATACACAACTAAACAAAGGCTTCAGCAGAAGATAGGCCACATCCATCTTTTCATTTTCTCTCCTGTTCTCCACTTAAACAGCCATAGTGTGAACATGTACAGTACCTTACTTCCAGAAAAATTATGCTCTTTGTCTTCAAATTCTGTGAAATAGTATTATCTGCTGTGTGACAGCTGGCTTACCTGTTCCTCTAAAATCTGTTCATTTCTTCCCTTTTATAAAGAACATTTTTACTATTTGCATATAGCTACCCATTTTCTCTTCTGTTATGACACTTTAAAGAGGCACAGCTGTGTAGAGCAAGGAATCCTGTGTTAGTCATCTGAATGACTTCTACAAAGATGCAAGAGCCTAAAGCCTCAAGTAAATTATTTGCCAGTCTTCCTCACACCTGCCCACTTTATCTGTTACTCAGGTTGTTTAGGCAAAAGGCAAAAAAAGGGTTGAGCAAATTCTTAGAAATGAGTGTGAGATACTTGTAAGCGATCAAACTCTGCACAGAAACTGTACCTAAAATAAACATGTGAACCCATTTTTTACTGATCTAGTCTAATTCCTACATTTGGAAATGATGAATGAACAGAATCCTGGGGATGAAAAGTTTTGCAAGTAGCAGCAGGACTAGACAAAGAACAAAAACATTAAATTTTTCCTACCTGTAAATAAGGCAGGTAGAGAAGAGCTAGTTCTTTCTAGTATCACAAGTATCTATCAGTGGCAAACACTCCAGATGCCCAACATATGATACAAATACACAAAACATTCAGGAGCGCTTCAAATTCCCAGGCAACTGCTACAACATAGTTATTAACTGTCAAAGTACAGAGTGGGAAAACTATGAAAATAGGTTGGTCCCTCTCACTATCTCTTGTGGGCTTCCTTACTGGAGGTGGTACTTTTTTGCTCTTCTTTCCATTCAGTGCTGCTGTTTGGCACTCCTTGAATGCTGAGGCACTTCTAAAAGGCAACAAATGCACGTTTCTGGGCTTTGTGCTCTAGAGGTTTTTTTTTCTTTTCTGTAAATTAGCATGACCCTCCTCCTCTACTTTTCAAGCTGCATTCTACTTGAGCTCTTGCTGGACTGCATTTCACTGGAGAACACTGTTAAAATACTGTAGCTTATTTTTTAGAGAAGGCATTATTAAATATTAATTTAATGCACTGAAATCAACCCGGGATTTAATTTTCACTTTTCAAATGCCCCTTTTGCCAAAAGCAACAATTACAGAAATTATCATTATTTTGGTGAAAGTGTGATACTGAAAGTACAGAGCTTTTGCAAAACAGTTTCACATGCACCAGACGCACTTGCACAAAAAAGCAATTGCATAGTGTGGTGAGTAATCTTTAATCCACACTGGGTCAGGAAATTTGGAAAAAGCGAGAGTGCTCAAAAAGGGAGCAGGCATATCTAAAGCAGCTGTGGGTTTTTTTGTACAGAAGAGCAAGAATGTATGATTCAATCAAAGTGCTATTGATCCACAGTGTACTGTGGTGTAGTAAACACTACAATGTATGAGTGTCCTGCTGTTTTCTTTTCAGATGATACAGAAGTCGAGAGATGATTCTGTCTGGATTCTGGACAGGATAGTGCCACACAACTATATACAGAAGCAGCAACAGGGTGTGTAAACCCTGTGCAATATATCACAAGCTTCTAAATATAGACAGAGAGGTTAACCTTTAAGGTTAGAAGAAATTGTTCACATCAGTGTTAGACTCCTCTAACTAGAATGCCTGGCATACTTGTTCACATCTTCATTTTTCAAAGGAAAGACAGATTTGAAAGCAGAATAATTTTCACATAGCCCCAAAAATTATCAAATCCACCACCACCAAAAAAGACTGCTAAAGCACACAACAGTCCACATCAGATGAATTGCTGCTACAGAAAACACAGGCCAAATTTCCATGAACAGATCAAAGATTATGTAATGCCTTGCAAGTTATTTACCATGTTAAAGCAATGAAGCCTGGCCTTCTGCAAATTTTCTGGGTTTTCCTTCCTAACCTTTCCTATAGGACATACTTGAACTCACCCCATATAACCTATGAAGGTCTCCACCCTGGAGAAGAGATAAAAGTGCTGTGTTAAATCAGAAGTTAGGTGAACATGTTCAGCTGACTGTTGCCAAATAAAAAGTACAAAAATTTTGCTTCCTTTCCTCAAGATTGGCATTAATTTGTCTCTTCTATCCCAATTACAGGACAGTAATTAACTTTGCCCACACTAAAAAGGAACTTAGATGTGCATGCATGGACAGACAGAGAAGCAGGCAGGAAGATTAACACAAGGATAGACAGAGTGACTGCATAACCTTTATTTCTTAATTAAGTTGGGATAATTTAATATAATCATCTAACAAGAGGAGTAGCTAGAGAGACATTCTGCAGACCTGCTAGGATACAGTTAAAAAAGAGAGGGTGTGTTTTTAATGTGGGCAGAAAAAAGTCAAGATATCCATTAAGGAGAAGTGAGTCCCAGACCTTAAAGACCACTAGAAATGTGAGTCTGCACTTGCCAGTGTAGAGATTCACAGAGAAGCTCCTGACTAAGGTTGATCTTTGTAAAGCCCATAGTAAACTTGGATTAAGACTTTGTAGACACACATGAAGAATACCAAGTGAGTGATCTTGAGGACACGTATTGAAGATGGGAGAAATAAACAGGATAAATAAGAGCTCTGAATAAATAGAGGGGGGGAAATGTACAAAACATATTTACACCAATTTGATACATACCTTTTCATAGACAAGATGTGGTCAAAATAAAAATCCTGGTTAATCTTAATACAATTTTTATAGCATAAATTATAAGACTTGTGGAAAGAATCTGATGCTTTGTATCACTTTAAAGCATGATCATACTGCTTTGCCACACTCCTCCATTTGAATGAAAAACTCATTTATCTCCCCAGGATAAGTACTGGCTGAGGATGTCAGTCAGGTTTTAAATCCAACTGGCATAGTCTGTGTTGGATTCTCTGGCTGCAAACTTGGGACATAGCCTATTTGAAAGAATAAGGCTGCCAACAGACTTTGGAAAAGCCCTAGGGGACAGTGGCTGTCTGGAATTCCTGCATTGTGCTCCACAGCAATAACTAAGACTTTTGTCACATTGTCACAAGAATGGACTCAATTTTTAGAGAGTTGTTTTGGAGCATTTTTGTTATTTTATTTTTTTTAATATAGAAACATAGCAAACATAAGAGCAAGGGAAAATCCATACTGTCTACACACAATGTACGAAATGGGAAAGAAGATCAACATGAAAGTAGTCTTCTATTTGAATCAGAAAATCTATTGCAGCCTCCTTTTTCAGTGTGAACATCTAAATTTGGATTAAACATGACATCCACTCATTTCTGTATACAAGGCTGATTCAAACTTACTATTCAATAACATGCTATAAATACAGCTTAGATGAGACATTCGTGTTTTGCTTGCACATATGCTGGAACACAAATAAACCACATACAAAACCACAAATGGAGAACAGAGAGTAAGGTGATGGTTTATCCTAATTCCTAGGATTTTTTTTTTCTGCCCCTGTAACATTTTATAGGTGAAACCAAATAAACACACAAGAAACATGTGAATTAGGTATGCTGAAAATATCCGCATTGCTCAGATTCCGATTTTAGCAGGAATGAAATCTGACTCTAGATTGCACTCTGACGCAGTAATGGGAACATCATGTAATGATACTAGCTGGCAGAAACTGTGCTTTAAGGACAGCGATCAGGAGGAGTGGCTGGCTGCCCCAGTGCAACACCTTGCACTTTATCGTCATCTGCATTTGGAGAATCCACACGGGTTGGTTTGTAATACTGATTTTGTGGAGCCAGAAATCACAGCGCTCCAAGTTAGTTTATTCTACAGGAATAGCACTTAAGTCATGTCACCTCAATTTCTAAAGACTTTGAAAACAATTTTCTCATCCTAATATGAGATAGCCCAGGCCTAGTTCCAAAAGCTAAGGCTGACTGGGGATAAGAGGTACCTCTCAATGTTGTGCCTGCATTATGGAGCGGGACAGAAACAACTTTTCCCAGACAGTCAGTGGGTCGTCAGTGATTTGCATCCATTGAAAGGCTGAGCACCATTTGGGAGATGAACAGGCATCTAAGGCAGGGGCTAAAGACTGTGACACTGTGAGCAGGTTGCAATTTAGGTTTGAGAGAGCAAGCAATTGAAATTGTTGATGGAGTCATGAGCTACAGGGGAGGGGGTTGGTTTTCCCAGAGCTTTCCTTTATTTCTGGGAACATGTACCTTAACGGATTTTTATGAAGAGCTACTTGAAACCACTTGTTCTATCATACAGTAGTCAGAAATTAGACCCTGAATGAAGCAGACTCTTGTCAGCTATTATTTGAGTGTTTCTGAACACCACATTTTTCTATAACACCGTGCAGTTCTGTCCTCATGATACTTCTTTCTAATAGAGCAACAGAGCTTGCCCTAATTAGTCAAAAGTATTGCTGTAATATTGGGACTTTTGGAGAGTTCAATCTACTTAATGTCAATTGAGCTTAACCAGATGGAAGAGGATTGGCTCAGAAAAGCCCAGTTCCTGAGAAGTGCATTATCCCAGCCAAACAAAAGGTTGGTCATAGTAGTTCTCCTTGGACTATCTAACTAGCCAAGTTAGACGTAGGAAGACATACCAAGGGGAAAACCCATTTGTCCAGCATAAATATCACCAGCAAATACTGCAGATATAAGTGTTTCCAAACACCCTGATTAACTTCATATGGAACACAAATCAAGTTACTCTACTATGGCATGTTGATGAAGAAAACAGTACTTGGCTGTCTTACGATCGGAGATCCAAAAGAAAGCTCAAAACAAATACGGATTATTACACATGGCTAATACACACCAAGATATGCTACGTACTAACTTACCTGGAACATTCCAGGTACAATGGATATTTTGTACAAGAAAGTACTTTATCTTTTCATGCCACCTTTTTAGCATCTCAGTTCCTGAAGATACACTTTATTAGGTTTGAAAGAACCCTTCGAATACTTGGAGTCTGCTCTGTAGAATTCATCAATGTTAGGTCACCCAAACAACAATCTTACTTTCAATTGAACAAGCTGAGGAGCTCTCTCAGGACTTGGAAAGACAGAATGATCATATCCATTACAGACTAAAGGACTCAAAAGGAACAGTGAATACTAAGGTGTTTTTAAATCTGAATTCTGAGATTTAATCCAGCCAGTATCAGGAAGTATTATCTGGTTACCTGTGTACCGGACTCTGCATTACCACCACCATATCACAGCATCTGCACTTTTGAGCAGACTAGAAACAAGAGACTCTGCTGTGTGACAAGGGCAGCTAACTACGTCTCAGTGATGGTGATCTTAACCAAGACTCACGGAATCCAGAAGCTTCATTCAGGATTGCTGGATGGGCTGGAATCAGAATCAGATGACTAACAAAGAATGGGAAGTATTACTATTTTTCCCTGTTCCATTTAATATGCTATAGGAACACTATCAGGCTTCTATCTCCCATGAAAGTATCATAGCACCTTTGGAAGAGTTCAAGGAAGATCAAGGCCTCTTGTGTCAGACCCAGGTACTTCCTTGCTCAGGAAACTTAAACGTTTTCCAAAGAGACTGCACTGCACATCTGACTTGGGTAATCTGCCTAAGGAAATCATGAAGGTACTGATGTAGTAGACCACCACAGAATGATGTCAGCATGATATGCAAGATACAAAAACACAGGAAAACTCAAGAAATCACCTGTATCGTATTGCCCCAGACAGCCACAAAGCTTCAACGCTCTAATCCTACCATAATATAGCAGACCATTTAGAAGACAGAACAATGGTGGACAGCTCTGAGCAACTGGCCTGCATTAATCTCAACGTGAGCTGACAATGTGCTCTCGCAGCCCAGAAAGCCAACTGCATCCTGGGCTGCATGGACAGCAGGTTGAGGGAGGGGATTCTGCCCCTCTACTCCACTCTCATGAGACCCCACCTGGAGTACTGCATCCAGCTCTGGAGCCACCAACATAGGAAAGACATGGACCTGTTGGAGCTGGTCCAGAGGAGGGCCACAAAGATGATCAGGGGGCTGGAGCACCTCTCCCATGAAGACAGGCTGACAATGCTGGCGTTGTTCAGCCTGGAGAAGGCTCTGGGGAGACCTGATAGCAGCCTTCCAGTATATGAAGGGCACGTACAAGAACGCTGGAGAGGGACTTTTTACAAAGGCTTGTAGTGATAGCATGAGGGGTAATGGCTTCAAACTGGAAGAGGGGAGATTTAGAATAGATATTAGGAAGAAATTTTTCCCTCTGAGGGTGGTGAGGCACTGGCACAGGTTGCCCAGAGAAGCTGTGGATGCCCCATCCCTGGAGGTGTTCAAGGCCAGGCTGGACGGGGCTTTGAGCAATGTGGTCTAGTGGGAGGTGTCCCTGCCCATGGCGGGGGGGTTGGAACTAGATGGTCTTGAAGGTCCCTTCCAACCTAAGCCATTCTATGATTCAGTCCGAAAGAGAAACAGAGCATGGACTTGCCAGAGTGTTTCACTGGCATAAGTGGTTTTCCTTCTAGAATCAGAAAGTAGTCTGCCTGGGCAGACTCAGGCAATGGCAAGATAAAAGAAGCTACTGCAGCGCAGGGGTTTGGTTTGTGTGTTAAAGGAGGGGCTGGGTTAAGCCAGAGGATGTAGGACTTTGAACCAGAAAAGAACTGAGCTCAATAAGAAGAGTCCAGGTCAATTCAGCAGTGCTGTTGTTGGACTGTTCATACAACAGAAACAAAAAACATNNAAACAAAAAACATTTAGCTCTACGCAAGGCCGTAAAAGAAACAGGCACCAGCGGCTAAAGGATAGGTTTGTTTTCTGCTCAGGTGAGAGAAAATTAATGAGTGGGTGTGCACACAGGACTGGAAGCAATCATGTTAGTGCAGCTTAATGAGTTACTATTAATCAGTTTTAATTGCATTAGCTGACACACACAAACTCTTAGCTTGTTGCAAATGAAAACAAAATGTATTACCTTGAACTGCTTTTAAGCAGCAGACATTTGGTTGCTTGCTTGTCCCTGCGGCATATGCTTAAGTGTTGAGAACTGATATGAATGTGTTACTTCTGAAGAATAATACATGACTTTCCATGTGAATCTCCTACTGATGCAGTCTGACAGATTTCCTCTCTAAAAGAAATGAGAGCAGAGCTGCTGAGAACAGCACCTAATCAAGGTAACTTAACAGCCTGAGCAAGCTTGCTCCCAGCCAGTCACAGGATGACTGTCTCAGCTTCGAGGTTTAGAAAAAATGATCCTCTAACCAAATTCAAAGGGCCCTAAAGGTAGGTATATAAGAAGAAACAAAAAGACTTCAAGAAAAACAAGGCAAAACCATCAGATTTTCAGTTTGTCCATTTTCAGGGAACAAACTCTACAGCATTAGCGCCACTGCAAGCGTACCGAGCATTGTTTGTGCCCTGAGGGGTGAAACAAGAACTAATGTTCTTCTGGGTTGTGCAATACATTCAGCCTGTGTGTGCAGGTGATCACTGAGCTGGAAAAACAGTCTAAGAGGCATCCCCCAAAACATTCAAATCCTTCTTTCTAAAGTTACCTTTCTTCACACTTCATCCTTCAGTACTGCGTGCACGTGTGTGCGCACAAAAAACACACCCATCCTCCCTCCCCTGCATGGCAGATCTGTGTAGCAAGCCCAGGGGTGACTAGCGTTGTGACACAGATGAAATCCCAACTAAGAACTGGGTTTGGTACCATGTTTTTAATAACATACCACCGCTGACTGAAGAGTTTTAGGATTTCAGTCTGCTTTGTTTGGCACAGGAGCAGTAACTTGCCATTTTGTTTCAAACACCCATTATTTCCAGAAGAGGGGGGAAAAAAAAAGTCTCACATGTTAAAAGTGTTTGAAGGGGAAATGATGTGTTTAACAACTGAGAGTTACAGTTGGAAAATGATTAGGTTTTACCATTCAGACAAAAAAACAGTAATGATTCTGTATTGTCTGAATGCAAGATAAAATAAATTTGCATTTAGTCCAAAAATCCTGATTCAGCAACCATGTAAAGGCATATTAGAAAACCTTAAAATCTCCTGAACTAAAAAGCAGATCAAAAGAAGCCTTCTCAATGTGAAAATATTCTCTTTTTGTTTACCATGTAACTGTTTCCTGATCAACAAATGAAGTTAGCACAAACTTATTATTTAAATTTAAGCAAACTGGATATTACTGAGTTCTTTGTTTTGGATTCCATTTGTAAAGTGACCCTAGCAACTGGAAAGGACACAGTGTTCTTTTTTTCAAAACGTTTTTCTTTATAACTTAAAAAAAGATTGTAACTGACTACTAAATACTTAGTAGCTGCAACCTCGAGATTTATTCAATTTAAAAGTTCTTGAGAACAAAAAAGCAAAACCCAATGAAGCAAAATATTGGCCTATTTTTGTTAAAGCCATGTGAGTAAATTTCCTTCCATGGACAAATAAGTGTCTCAAGCAATTTAATACATTTTTCCATTAAAAATTGTTTCTAAGCTGAAACACACATAGAAAATGCATCTTAATTATTTTTTTTTAAAGCAGGCTGGACTTTGAACTTTAACTGGCTCTTTTCAGCCTGTAATATCTGTGATACAGTAATATCACAGATTCTGAGAAAAGAATCTGATAAATCATAAGGAATTTCAACAGCAGTTTATCTGGAAAGAAAGACAATTATTTCTGCTTTGTTAAACTGAGGTGCAATTACTCTGCTCAGTAACTGCATGTCTTTTCTGCTCTCCTGGAGTCCTGGCAAGGATGTTTCAGGGGAAAGGTAACTTCAGATGCATACACATAGCATTTTATTAACAGGTCCAGGCATTACTGGCTCAGAAACAGAAGAATAAGCTGTATCACTAGAGATTTGGCTTCATGTTCTGGATGAGAAAACATATCCTCATTTCATTATATTATTGGCATATTAAAGGCTCAGGTGAACCTTACTAACTGTGCAGGTATGCCATCTTTGGCTGCCATTATTTTAAAGTACATTCCCTTTATGTATCTGATGCAGATTGAAAACAATGCAATTTTTTTAAAAAATGAACAGACTGTTGAGAACTGGGAAACGTGCGCGAGTTTACCTCGGAAATTCTCTTCTCTGGCAGTTGTTTCACATGCCAGTTAAAGAGATATTTCAGTCTGTTTGCAGCTTCAGGTCAGGACCAGACCTGCCAGTCACTGACAAATAAGGGAATTCCCTACCTTGGAATTTCCCTTTATATAAGGCAACTTTTGCAGCCAGAGTAATTCTGTTACTCAATTCTTTGCAAAATTACAGATTATTTTGGCTTTATATGGGAAAAAATATGCTTACAAATTAAAAATCCCACAACTATTTCTCCAGCTATTGAAGAAGGGGATAATTCATCCTGACAAAACAACTCAAATCTCTTTATGCCAGTATCCGGTTTTATCAGACTACAGAGGCTCTTTTGTTGCAAAGTAGACCACATTTGGGTTTGAATAATAAAAGAGAAGATTTTCTCTTTTTGTAAACGTGGAGCCAAGGTTTATAGATACATTCAAATACAGTCTACAAAGCAGCATGCTCTCTAGGAGAAGACAGGATAATACTGTAGTCATAGGCAAAAAATCCTGGAGTAAATTGCATCCTCTTGACATTTGTTTTACCACGGACAGCAGCAGAGGGATGCTACTTTCTACAGAAGACATTGGCAGAACAGCAGCAGGCTGGCCAGTTTGAGGAACAGGTGTACTGGTGCCCTTTTGGCCATTTAGCAGATCACCAGGCCAATGACCCTGCAGTTAGTTCCCTACAGCCAGTGTTCCCTGGCTGGGTTCTGGTGCTTAAAAGATGGAAGGAAAGTTTACTAGAAATTAGCAAATTTTGTGTAATTATACTAATTAGAGCTTATATTGATATTTCACTTAGAATCATAGAATCATAGAATTGTCTAGGTTGGAAGAGACCCTTGGGATCATCGAGTCCAACCATCTACCCTACTCTACAAAGTTCTCCCCTACACCATATCCGCCAACACCACATCTAAATGTCTCTTAAACACATTCAGGGATGGTGACTCAACCACCTCCCTGCTGAGCCTCTCTAAAGAAGCCCATAAAGCTCCCCACACCAGCTACTTTTTTACTGAGTAAGGTTCAGTTGACCAAGTCCTGGAAAGACCAGGACGTTGCCTCCGAGCTGTGTTCTGTGACCTTGTGGAAATCCGAAGAGGCTCAAGGAATGCTTATCGTCATGTACCTTTTCCCCTAGATATATTCAGAAGACATGGTGGAGCTCAGACAGTCTTCTGGACCAAGAGTGTCTTGGTCCACTGGTCTGGCCTGCTACACTCTGATCTGCTTCTTCCTGATCACAGGGGACTACACATGCTTTTCTCCCCTTAGAGTGGCAGGTAAAACATGGGCTCTGCCCCAGCTAGTGGGTGATTATTGGCTTCTTTCTAGTGTTCATGAAAGCGCTAATGATTTCACTGCAGAATCCATTTTTTAACCTAGTTAGAGACCTATTTTTTGCTAAAACAGAGATTGTCCACAAATTCGATCTCATGCTTCATTAATCAGAGCAGTGATCCCTTCGCAAGAATAAAATAAAAGGTGTTAGCACTGCCACCTCTGTCTGCATTTGCTAGCTTGGAGCAGCAACAGCAGTTCAAAGAAGTGAGTATTAAGTAATCAGGCCACCTCTGCAAGACACCAACATTCAAAGCTCCCTACTTCACTGATGCCTTCAAATGTAAACCTGACAATTCTTCCAGTACAACACTGATGA
>VZSZ01011421.1:108069-146493 GCA_013398815.1 Ibidorhyncha struthersii | reverse complement strand
TTTCAATTTTCCTTTCTTTATTCTCCTTCTCTTTAAAATTGTTTTCCTCTCTGTCATCACAGATCCTGTAATTCCTCACACTGGCTCACTGATCCTCACTGGCTTGCTCATTCACCTCTCCTCCTCTTGCACCTCCTCATCTCTCTGCTGGAAATCACTTAGCCAGGCTTCACAACGCACCTGTGCTCTTCTGCCTTGGACATTGCATCTTCCTGTCTGAACCACCTGCCTCTCCAGTTCACAACCTTGAATGGCTTTTTCTCATCTCCTCATATCATCTCCATGTTCTGCTCTTTTCCTTTCTAGGACCATGCTTTTTCTTCCAAGAGATAATTGAAAAAAATATGTCACTGACTCCCACTCCTTTTTGTTTGTTTTTCCTTTCTTACCATACAGCTGCTTTTTCTGCCTCTTTCAGTGCCTTAACTGTACCCACATTTGTCCCACTAACCTCCTCTCATCTAAGCAGCCTTGCACTCATCCTGTCTTTAATTCTTTTCCTTAGCTAACCTGGCCTCTCACTTTAAAATATACTTTAGCGTCTCTGATTTGAAAAAACTTTCCACCTCCCCCTTCTCTGCCCTTGTTTCTCTTACTTTTCAACTCAGCTCACTGAATGAAACTCCCTTTAGTTGCTCTGTGAGTTTTACTACTTTGGGCATAGAGACTCGTGTTGTAGATTCTCCTGGGGATAGTATCTGACTGTATTAGTCTCTTGGTTATCATCTTCTGCTTCAACTTTAAGTAGCTTGTGGCAGAGCCCATCTTTTCATCTTGGGTTTGCAAAGAACTGAGCATGACTGTGTTTCCTTCCTCGGCTGGAGCTCAGAGCTGCTGCCGCAGCGCAAATAATAAATGATGACAGAATGATGAATTCGGTACTTTAGCACTGCCATCCACTGGCTGTCTTTGATCATGACACTCCATATTTAACAAAATCTTGAAGTTTTGCTTTTGTTTCATCTGCTGCTACTGAAGAGGAATGTATTACTAACCACAGTATTTGAGAGTAATGGAAGTGCCAGAAATCTTAGGTTATGTTCCTTCCAAATAAAAGATGCATACCTTTTGCTTTATATTTTGCTTTTTTTCGAAGTGAAATACTGAGGTTGGTAACTCAAGTACTGAAGAATCAGGGGATTCTAGGTTAAATTGTTATGTACAATTAATTCACCTGCATTACCTGAATGATGTGTATGTCTTGTAATATATTTTGCTCATGCTTAAGAAACGTGCAATACTTAAAATTAAGCATGTAGATAGATGCAAAAGGGAAATAAGATAATTTGGGAGTCATCTAGAATTTGTGTTATACTTCCCCTGACGACTCTTCTTGTTTAGCACCAGTCTTCCATGAGCACATCTAGTTTCTCCTTGAACCCATGTATAAAGAACTTTGTGATACCTTTTCTATTTTTTTCCTTGCTATTTTATCTTTTTAACCTTTCTCCACTCTAATTCTTTAGTTTTCTTTTCCTTCATTTCTCTGATACAATCAAGACTATTATCATTAGGCGTACTGATATATGATTAATATTCCATGGTATATATTCCCTTTTACATTTCTTAATGATGTCCCATACTAAACAGTGGCAGAAATATTTACCTTAGTAAAACAGCTCCTCTGTGATAGGAAACTGTGAAAATCTATCCAGATGTGAGGTCCAATAAATTTTATACACAGATGTGTTTTAAGAAAATTTTGAAGGAAGAATAGATACAAATGTACAAAGGAAAAAATGTGTTCAGTGTTTCAGTAATTAAATAATTTATCCAATTTACTGCCATGTGCTGAAATATTACCCAGAATTCTAGGAAATGCAGAAGTGGATTATGAGTTCAAGGATGGAGCACTAATTGAATTCTTAATTGAGATGACTCATCTAAGCAACATGGTGACCTGGGTTACCCCCCTGAATGTAAAAGTTGTTTCAAACGGTATCCTGGCACAGGTGCCACACTAAAAGCTTGACTCTTGTCCATCTAAAAGAAAGGTTATCTGTCAGAGGAAGATTTGCTGGAAGGGGGTCACTATTTGCAAGTGAAATGTGATTATCCTTACAACGAGGCAAGATGGATTGGTCTTTTTCTCACTCATTTTATCTCAACCAAAATTGGTCGCACTGGGCACACAGCTTGTGAAGTTCTTAAATCTACAGGGCTTAACTGAGGTATGGACCTTACACAAAACCTCTGTCAAGGCATGAATTTTTCTCATCTTGACACTTACATATGAAGAAAGCTATAATTAGATGGACTAATCAACATTTCTAAAATGATAAGTAAGCTGAAAATAAGAGTGTTCAATTATAATGACTGCAAGTTAAATATCAGGTGAAATTTCACTCATTATTATGAAAACATTTTTCCTTTCTTGTGCGTACTGACTGTTATTTTTTAAAGAGGACCTTGACTGGGTTTTGCCTCATTAAAAAACAGCGTTTATATTAATGCTGGATTTATAATGCTTTAGACTTCCTTGTTCACTAGGGGGCTCTTACAAGCCTGGTCCTTTATTTTAGTGATTTATAACTGATCCACAAACATCTACCTGGTAGTGAAATTTGAAGCAGATAAGGCAAACAAACAAAAAATGTTAGTTATTCTTAATTTCTACAAGTGACTAGAAGCTGGGACATTTAACATGATTTTAGTGTTTTACAAATAAACAGAGATTTGCATCTGACTTCCACTACCCATGCAACCTGGGGTCTACACATACTTGAAAAGTATGATTCACTATCAGAAAAAAAACACATCACAGAAAAATAGTTGGAGAGGACAGAATAACTTTCCAAAGGCCTTTTGTTAAAATTTTGCCATTTAGTTAAAAGGGTATTTGAAATAATTTTTGCCTCTCTTGATTTTATTAATTTCTGCCAGCTAGTAAATCTTTTCTCTAAAAACCTAAAAATACCTGGTGCAAACAAATGTAATCTTTTTCTTAAGAATCTTAAGAAGCAGAAATTGAGTTACATCACTTCTCTGGAAAATAATAGCCAGGAAATCAGAGTTCTCCTTAGTGTTGTGATACAACAGTATTGACTGTCTCCATTATTCTGTGAAAGCTAATAAAGTGCATAAACACATCAAGTACACCCTCATGATATCCTTACTTTCAGAAAACTGCAGAAACAAGTACAAGCTTCTTTAAAAAAATAAACAAACAATTATCCATGACTTCAGTAGCATAAGTGATTGCCATCTTTGATTTTTAAAACAAATTTCTTGTGGCTGGAAAAATCTTGAGACAGGGGACAAAACACAGGCTAAAATTATTTTATAATGTACTTACATATCACTGGCAATAGAGGAGTTCCTGGACATGGACTTTGGAGAAAGGTCATAGTCACTGTCTGACCGGTAAAGGAAAGACTCCCTACGTTGACTGTGGACAAAATTTGCCTGAAGAATTAGCCCTGACCCAGGGCTCGTCATGGGATCCAAGGGACTTCGTCCTGATGAGGTACCATTGTCTACATCGAAACTGCAAAAAGAAAGGAGAAAAAGATTTATGCCATTGACATAAGAATTTTGAAAGTAATAAACATTCTTCTGACAAATTTATCACTAGGTAATTGCTTCTTGATAATAATGGGAAAATAAAGACCTGGCTGAGTACACCACTAATCCAAAAATCAAGGCACACAAGAAATATAATTTAAAATTGCTGATGACCAAAAGGAACAAGTCTGAAGGAAAAAAAATTTGGTAAACAAAAAAACATGAGGAAACATGATGTTTCATTGTTTTCTTCCTCAGGCCCCATCTCTTCTGAGCTGGATTGTCATTATTCTGTCTCCCACTGTTGAGGCAGTTGAGAGCTCTTTTGTCAACAAGTACCCTACCCCAAAATTTCAAGAACATATTTTGTCTTACCCTACTAAACAAAGTGCTGGGTGAAGATTAAGGCATATGTGTGTGCTTGCACATGTTTGCATGCATTAGAGTTGTGATTTTACAACAGACCAAAGAAACAGACCGAGTTCTTTGCTTACTGCCAAGCAGCACGACTTCTGTGGCGATTTGTGCCTTTGAACGACAGTTTAGATCCAGCACTGTTAGTTCTTGCATTTGGTATTACGAGTGGTGAACAGGCTTATCATTCCTAGGGAACACTGCCATCATGAGAGGCTGAAGGGTGAGAGGAGAGAAAGAAAGAGAAGGAGAGAGAAGATGCTCTTTCACGTAGTCTGTGACGTTTCCACAAAGGGCTTTGAAAATCAGTGCAAAGACCTTGAATGGGAGTCTGCAATCAATTAGAAACTAGGACAGGGTGGGCAGTGCTTGGAGGACGTGCTCATGGCAACCCGTGTTGCTTAGCAGCCCGACAGCTGCGTTTGGTATCGTATGGAGTCCTGGAGCATGTGGGTCCATTTTTAGACTCAACGTGTTGTGGTGTGCAATCTCAGAGGTTACAAATGTCTGCATTAGCAAGAGTATGTCTACATCTGACGGGATGGAGCACATTTTATCCAGCTAGAAGTGGAAGATGACTTTTGTTTCCCTAGTTGGATGTCTCTCTATAAAACCAAAGACCAGTTTTAGTTTTACAGCATAACAGGGAACGTAGGCATGACACCTTGGCTTATAAGTACTTGGGCTCATTTGCCATACTAATGGGAACTTAAATAATACTGCTAAAGCATTTAGTAATGAGGGATGATCAGAGGATCTTTCACATGATTTTTTAAACGTGGGTAAGTGTTAGCATCATTTTATGTATTTGTAACGAATCCCCTTAAAGTACTCATTTTGAAAAAAAGTGTTTATGTGAAGGACACCCACTGGTTTTCAATTATATCTAATGGCAGCAGAAGAGAAAATATTCAGTACATGTCAGCTGTTGATTAGCCTTCAGCCTGACGCAGGTGACACAGCAGGTACATGCTACTCTCTGCACTATCTTGTTTCTTGCTGTTATCCACCATTGACCTGAGGCTGCAGTGAGGCTGCTGCTTTAATGTTTTACTGAAATGACAGCATTCATTTGTTTTGGCCTTCTGTTCTTTGTTAAATGAACAAATCAAAGTAACATATATTGCCTATTTTGACAGAGATGCACGTTGCCTGGCAGAGAATGGACCTTGGTTTCATGTTTTCTTTCTTTCTTACTTTGCACATATGCCTGGAACTGCAAGTTTTCTGCAGCCCTATGCTATACTTTTTTTTTTTTATTCACCTTTCACAGTTTGAATGTAGAACAGCAAAATGTGGGCGTTTTTTTTAAACAAAAACTGTTCAGACAATGGTATTAAACAAACTTCAAGAAAGCTTAACAATTTAATCCTCCTTTCACTGTAGTTTTCAGAGCAATTCACTATCAGTAAATCCTAACATACACACTTCTTTCCAAATATGAATTCTTTTGATTATGCCTGAATACTTTTTCTGTGTCCTCCAGTGTGTTACTACTACATGACATCAATCTCAACCTAACAAAACTTAATCCAGAAGACATCAGTCTGATGGGTGATCTTGAACAACACAAAGGTCCTCTTTGCATTTCATTTTCCCTGTTCATTGCATCTTTGTGATCATTGTGAGATCTGCTCACAAAAAAATAATGAAAAACATATTGGCAAGGGCAGGATAGCATGAATGCTACAGTCAAAGATCCTTTGCAGCTTAGAGCGCCATAAACTAATAATCATATTGCCATGCCATGACGACATGGACAGTGGGATGGAGTGCACCCTCAGCAAGTTTGCAGACAACACCAAGATGTGTGAAGCAGTCAACACGCTGGAGGGAAGGGATGCCATCCAGAAGGATCTGGACAGGTTTGAGAGGTGGGCCTCTGTGAACTTTATGAAGTTCACCAAGGCCAAATGCAAGGTCCTGCATGTGGATTGGGGCAATCCCAAGGACAAATACAGGCTGGGGAGAGAGTGGATTGAGAGCAGCCCTGAGAAGAAGGACTTGGGGATGCTGGTTGATGAGAAGCTCAACAGGAGCTGGCAATGAGCGCTAGCAGCCCAGAAAGCCAACTGCATCCTGGGCTGCATCAAAAGAAGCATGGCCAGCAGGTCTGCTCCTCTAGTCTGCTCTCATGAGACCACATCTGGAGTACTGCATCCAGCTCTGGAGCCNCATAAGAAGGACATGGACCTGTTGGAGTGAGTCCAGATGAGGGCTATGAAGATGATCAGAGCTGGAGCTGGAGCACTTCTCCCATGAAGACAGGCTGACAATGCTGGCGTTGTTCAGCCTGGAGAAGGCTCTGGGGAGACCTGATAGCAGCCTTCCAGT
Source organism: Ibidorhyncha struthersii (assembly GCA_013398815.1). Taxonomy (NCBI): domain Eukaryota; kingdom Metazoa; phylum Chordata; class Aves; order Charadriiformes; family Charadriidae; genus Ibidorhyncha; species Ibidorhyncha struthersii. The sequence goes on along the minus strand of VZSZ01011421.1, from coordinate 140,241 downwards.
ATATGAAGGGCACGTACAAGAACGCTGGAGAGGGACTTTTTACAAAGGCATGTAGTGATAGCATGAGGGGTAATGGCTTCAAACTGGAAGANGGGGGGTTGGAACTAGATGGTCTTGAAGGTCCCTTCCAACCTAAGCCATTCTATGATTCAGTCCGAAAGAGAAACAGAGCATGGACTTGCCAGAGTGTTTCACTGGCATAAGTGGTTTTCCTTCTAGAATCAGAAAGTAGTCTGCCTGGGCAGACTCAGGCAATGGCGGGGGGGGTTGGAACTAGATGATCTTTAGACTAACTTCTGCAATGACAATATAATTTCAAATATATAAAAATTTGTCTGAAAACTCTAAAGCATAAGTTAAAAGTGGGATAGAAATAAATGAAGGTAAATAAATTTCCTCATAAAAGGAAAATTTTGAATAAGGGGTGACTATTAAATTGATTTCTTTAACCGTGGACTTAATTATTCAGTTGATTAAAAGGTATTTTATTGGATTAAAGGAACATATGGTTTTGTTTGCAGATTTGTTTTATTTTCTTTACCCGCCTTTTGTGGACGTGATATATTTTATTGCTGGTCTTGTTTCTCCCAGTCAGAAACTAAGGCAGGCTCTATGGATGATTTTACTGTCATATTAAAAAAAAAAGTTATTTTTAAAATTTAAAAGTCCTGGGAGAGGCCCTGTGGTTTGCACCACCAGATAACCATGCAGAAGAATTCCACTTGGCTGTTGCGACAGGAATTTTATCCTGTGATACTGTGTTGCGTCCACTAGATGGGTGTCAAAAGTTATGAACAGGATCAAAATATAACAGCTAGGATTTGGCTCATGCTGCTAAACGACAATGTCTTTTATGTAAATATGCATCAAGAAAAAAAAAGTTCAGTTCTAGAGTCAAAGGGGAATGTGAATACAGCACTGGTTTGCCAGAAACATATGTTTACTTAAGAAGTTTTTAAAGTGCTGCAGCAGCTAAGTGTCTTGTTTAGCTCTTACTGAGACATTTCCTAACACTTTCAGATACAAAAGCTTGTAGAAGTCTAAATGAAAAAATGTGTTGTTACACTGAAAATGAAATAAATTGTTTCTTTGGCTGAATCACAACTCTTATTTGCAAGAAATGTCATTGCTGATCACACTGCATCACATTGCAAGTGTGAGAATCAGAATGAGGAATTGAAGATTTTCACAGAAGTTGTTTGTTCTTTCTTGCTGCATACACTGAAAAAAATTAAAAGTTTAAGATACAAAATAGGAAACACTCTTTAATATGCCTGGGCAGAAATTGCGTAAAGTCAGCTGTGGTTGCTTCATATTTATCTTTCCACTCCTGTCAAGTTTTAAGCCACAGCAAGAATATGCTGTGAATTAAAAAGCACACCTTCAGTGACACACCAGGAGTTACTCTCTCCCTAGTGTGTTCTTCAGCCTCCTTGCACTTTTGGTGGAGTGTGGTCTTTGGAGAGGAAGAAAGAACATGGAAGGTGTTACTGAAGGCATAGGAACAGTTTTGCTATCGTTTCACAGGCAGAAAATGGCCATTTAAAGACAGAATTTTCCACCATAGTTCTGCAGTCAGCTTCGGGCACTTTGCACGTCGCCTGCCAACTGAAGCTGCTTTTAGTGACAGCAGCATTTGGCACAGCACACATCACAGAATTTTCTATGTTTAAAGAGCTTTGCTGCAACTCCGGAGACGCCAAAGCTATGAAAAGCCAGTGCTAATTCAGCAACTTTTGTGTCTGCATTTTGACAAAATATTTTATGACATTAGTGGATACTGTTTATCCTTAGAGCCTGCCTTATTCAGTGTTCAGTGGTGACAAACATGACACGAGATGAAAGTTTAGCCTTTTATCCTTTTTTGGCTATTCATCATGTTTGCATGTCTTGCCCACCATGTATCATCCAGGCTCTGTACCAAGATGGGGATAAAAGTGGTGAACCCTCTTGAGTGACTTGTAAACATTCATGGCTGATCTTCCCTGTGTTCCTAATAGGACAAGAAGTCATAACATCTCAAGCAACCTTTAGGAAGATTATTAAAGATTTGCTTCAGGCAACAGCAGGAATTTGTGGCAAGGACAGGAGAGGTTCTGGATCCTTGGTCTCAGCAGCATTGCTTCATTGTTACTGACTGCACAGCTTCACACAGCGAAAGAAACCCTCTGTGAACTTCCTTTTCAGTCCTTAAATAACACTCTCCTACTCTCTGCAAGGTTGCTAAAAGAAAAAAGGGAAAGATCTGTGTACAAAATATAGCTTTTAGTTACATAAGGAGTAATGGCATCATAATGAATATGCAGAAGAGCTTGTAACTAAGGCTGCATAGAAAATCTTAATGTTGGTCTTCCTTACTACTGAGAGTTTAGCAGTTGAATCCCGTAGCTTTTTGTTGGTTATTTTTGTTTTATTTTGTTTGGTTTTTTTTTTTTTTTTTTTTAGAGATGTCAGCAATAGTAGAAGGGGGAAGGAAATGAATTCCATCCCAAAATGAAGAATTCACTAGACTTTTTAAGAATAAAAATTGCACTCCTGATATTCCCCTTAAGTCTCTCTCCACATTCAGCCTATCCTATCTTGGAAAGTATGGGGAGGGAGACAGGTAGGATCCAAATTAATTGATCCTTTAGGGACACCTTATATTTTAAGGCATCTTTAAACATTACAGAGGGACAAGCAAGTCTGGAGGAATAAATTTTGTCCCCCATCAAAGGATTCCATTGTCCTAGTGTCAAGCAACCTCTCCAGCCATCTGTCTGTGCTATGACCTACCTATGCATCTCAACATCTCAGACATTATTTGCTTGTAAGAACTGAATTTTCATGGATGCTTTTTAGGATAGTTAATTACTGTTTTACTTTATAAACTAAATATATTCACTGAATTAACTGAATTCAGCTGTAAATCTGTCCAAAGATTTGCTAATACACCAAATAATTATAATTTCTTTGTGAAATACTGATTTTAGACACACTTTAGATTCATTAGCTAGACTGAACAAACACTTTGGTTGTGTCTTTATGACTTGGGCCTTTTTATTGCTTATTAATAAATAAAGCATTAAATTGAGCCAAAAGCTGACTCAGGTGTCCCTTTTTTTTGCCAGACATAGTTATCCCCAGACTTTAACAAAGATGAAACTTTAGAATTTTCTTTATCAGAAAGAAACAAGTTTTCAGTAATCAGCCCCTGCCATAGGCTCCCACTGAACTTTAGATGTTAAACAGGTAAATATGCAGCATCAGAAAAAATCCTGTAAAAATAAATCAGTGGATTTATGTAATCGAATAGCAGGCCTAAAATTTATTTCTTATATTAATTCTCTGCTTGGGACCTTTAAAAATGTTTCCTTTCTGACAGTGTCAACCCAGTGATGCAGGAGAGACCACATCTGTTTTTCACCTTCTACTTCCCTTTCTGTCTCTTCCCCCATGCCTAGTAAAAATTAGACCTCAGGAAAATGAGCGGAAAAAAAGAAATATTTATACTGACATTTTAGAAGGAATATCATATCAGCGCTCTACATTTGAAGAAAAAAAAATCATTTATATGTGACTTGATATTTTTTGTCTGTAGCAAAGTTAACAAAAACTTTTGCCTTCCATTGCTTAAAAATACATTCAGTGAATTGTAAGCAAATGATATTAAAAGGAATATATGATTTAAATCTGAATTTTCTTGTAGCACTGGAGAATTCAAGCCAACTATCTGCTTGTGGCTTTAGGTTTCCAGTTAAGTGATTCAGCAAGCAAGCCCTATGATTAACTCCATTTTTAGAAGTGGTGTGGATAGATTTTCCAGTATCAAAACTGCAAGCAAAAGAAGAAAATGTGACATTTAATGAAATTTGCTTTTAGCAGCAGAACTTGGCTTTTACTCTTGGCATAACTGTTTTTGGAAACATTTAGAGTGTAACAAGGCTTAATACTCATATTAAAAGCCCAGATAACAGGCAAATAGAACATGTGTAGGACAAAAAATACATTGGAGCAAAAAGGTTTGTAAGAATTAGTCTACTCAAACATGCTAGCAAAGGAACTCCAACTATCTGTTTGAGTTTCTGTCTCATGATTTTCTAGCAAGAGTCTTACAAAATGTTGCTGATCTCTCTAAACAAACGGTTTTGTGTTTTGGTATGAAGTTTCCAAGCAAGGAGTTTCCTGTGACGACTTTGGCATCTTGTCCTTGGGCATTCTGCTTTGAACAGTCTCCTTATACTCAATTCAAGGTGTACTTTTCATAATGTCACCTCATTATTCTTAATTATACCTCAGCGGTCTATGCATTTGCCACGCAAGACTGTTGCACCTATTAAAACAACTTGCTTGTTGCGCTCAGCCACACTGGGATTATTTTTGTGATTGCTTTTTTTCTTTCCTCGGAGAGAGGATCGTCCCTCACCTGGCAATTTTTATTCTCTGAACATGGCTCTTGCAAATGAACATCTTCCTACTAATGCAATGTTCAGTTAAGAATACCAGATTCCAGATCCTGTTACATGGATTTGATGTTTTGATGTTTCTTTGAAGCTGAAATAGCTGTCTTATTGCAGTATAACAAAAATGCAAACAAAAAACGCAAGAGAAACAAAATGCAAAATAATCTCCAACAAATGTGGTAATCTGTTCAGCTTTCTACTAGGTTTAAGTCACTTTGTATGGGTCTTCTGATTTAATAATCCTACTGGGATGAGCGTTCCCGTTTTTAGATAATAAAAAAAGCCCACCAAGACATTAACTGTTTTCCCCAAGGCTTCTGGTAAAATCAGTGGCAGGTTGAGGTCTGAATAAGGAAATCTGCAGAAAATATTGAAAAATTGGACTATTTTGGGTAACCTGAGGTAAAGGTGGCTAAAAAATAGAACCACTTAACCCAGAGAGGAGAAAGAGAAGGCAGCAAATACGGGGGCACTCCCGAGCACTCGGACAGCCAGCTGGCCCCAGCCTCCCACCAGCTCCCGCTGTGTTGCTGGGAGTGCAGTCTCAGCAGGACTGATGGTTCTCCACTTTATTACTGTCATTATTTAATTACAGGCCATCTGTCACCATTCACCTAAATCATTCCATAATGTTGTCTGCATTTGTTTTCCACAAGGTACCTTTTCTCTGAGCTCTGCATACTAAAGCACCTTCGAACTCTTTTTAAAAAGCCACTTTACTTATTTCTTCAAGAAATTCTAGAACACTGTTTTTCTTTCCAGGGTGAGTTTTGATCCAACTATCCACACTTCTTTTTCTGCAGCACTACGTTCTGAGCAGTATTTGGACACTGGGATATAAAACCAACTTGCACTGAGTCTGACTATATAGCATGTATTTGCTGTAATTCACATTGCTATTAATTTTTTCTTATTTTTATAGAATTATATCATAGGCTCACAGAATCATAGAATGGTTTAGGTTGGAAGGGACCTCAAAGATCATCTAGTTCCAACTCCCCTCCAGGGGTGGGGCCTCCACAGCTTCCTGGGCAACCTGTGCCAGTGTCTCGCCACCCTCACAGTAAAGAATTTCTTCCTTACAGCTAATCTAAATCTACCCTCTTTCAGTTTAAAACCACTAGCCCTAATTCTATCACTACACTCCCTGACAAAGAGTCCCTCCCCGTCTTTATTGCAGGCCCCCTTTAGGCACTGGAAGGCTGCCATAAGGTCTTCCTGGAGCCTTCTCTTCTCCAGGGTGAACAATGCCAGCACTGTCAGCCTGTCGTCATAGGAGAGGTGCTGCAGCCCTCTGATTTTAAATGTACTGACATCAAATCTTAAAGCATTTTAAAATGTTTATCTAGCAATTTATAAAAATATGCAAACCATCCCCCAGGCATAGTAACTAATCCTAATTAAAATGCAGGTCCTCATAGGTATTAGTGGTACACCTTCCTTTCAGGAAAAACTAAAATATAAAAATGAATGTAAGATTATGGTTGAGAAGCAGACTGCTTCCAGAGAAGGAAAATCCAATACACAGGAAGAGCTCGGCCACATCCAAATTCAGTTCAATGCCATTATCAGAAGTGGTCAAATTGCTTATATATTCTTTCTGAATTAGTGATGTGATAAAGCAAGTATGTAGGAAAAGAGGTAATTCCTCAGACCTGTAATATTCAAATCAATAACCTACAGTACTGATGAAATCACACAGAATCCAGAAAATACGTATAAATGTTTTAACAGTAATACGCATTGGGAAGCTTCCTGGCAAATGTGTCTTTCTGAAGAATCATATAGCCACAATGGCGACAAACTTGGCTCAGTCACAGAAGATATGGTTACATGTACCGTGTGCTTAGTGGCAGACATCTTTGGCAAAGGGTGCCCCAGCCAGAAGCTGACAGGAAAAAACAGTCATGGTTACACCTGGCTACTCTTCTGTCCAAGAGAATGTGGCACAGAAAGAGGCCCAAAGAGCCAGGAGGTGTGATCATCGTGACAGGAGGAGGTCACATCCCTCAGCATTACCCAATTCATAATTATTTAGTGTTTTGCACAACATGGCTTAAGCCAATCTGTGTTCAAAAGCATGTCTTCCAGCAAACGGATAAGGGCTGTGGACAGACAAGTCCAAAGAGAAGAAGGTCTATAGCCCAAACTATAAAAATCCTGCACATAGAAGTTAAGATGGTTTATTTCACCAGTACAACGTGCACACATAGGTATCTACAAGACACCAAGGCCAGCTTCAGAGGAGAGTGGACAGGAGGCAGCTGGATAAGAAATTGCAGTTGTCTCTTTAGGCAAGCGAAGTGCCTTCCAGTGTTTCTCTAGATTCCCTATGCCAATGAAAGCTGCAAGAAAATGAGACATAATCATATTTGAAAAGCAACATTTTTTTCTCACACTGTTGTGAAATTCCTTTAATTGTAATAAACAATTGCTGGCAATAAATCACGTATAAATTATGCTTCCACAAGAATTTGTGTTGGGGTATGTTAGCAGCAATTATGACTTAAATCATGGCATGCATTGTGTAAAGCTTAAAAGCTCAAGGTATTAAGAGCTCTAAAATTTTTGTACCTTTTTTTTTTTGAAATTGTTTCACTGAAATCCTTTCCATGTCAGATCTTTCCATCTCAGCTCTTTATATTCCCAGTGTTTGGATTTTTTTTTTTGTATTTGCATTTTTGTATTGTATTATTTTGTATTTTGTAATGTATTTAGTTTACCAAATTCACTAAATTTTTATTTGCTTCCACTTCCCTAGACTTCTACTAAATGAATCAAGGTGCACCTCATGTTCTAGGTTCTAGAAATCCTTGCTGCAGCTTTGCCACATACAAGCAACAACCTTTAAAGGGAAAGAAAAAGGTCAGGAGCTTGTCTTTGAAGGGTGCTGAGACTGGAATATCTTGAGTGTATGCGCTCATACTGTATTTTATTTTGTACGGATTGTAGACCCTGTAGCACATTCACTGAGTACCTGGTATTTCAAGAAAGATAATTCTTATCACTAGTCCAAAACAAATTATAATCTACAATAATGGATCATTTGGGGCTTATTTTCCTTTAATTTTATTACATTATTTTAATGCTATATTATATTATTATATTGCCTAATAGCATTACCTAAGAGGGTTACCTGATGGTCTGCATTGTAAGACTGTGTTTTCTTTTTATCTTTATTAAATGCCATCCAGTGGTGGTGAAATTTTCCTTCCAATTTTTTTGAGGGGAAACGGGTCAAGCGTTGATGAGAAAGTTTCAGAGAAATGTATATTTTTACACAATTTTAAAAAAATCTGGAAGTTTTTTTTTGGATACTATGGTGACTCATATTTTGCAGTAGAGATGTGGAATTTAGCCAAGTGCCTGCAAAATGCTTTTTTTTTTGCTGATTCCATGAACATCTTCATAAATTTCAAAACGTTATAAGCTTAGGCCAACCTTAAGTCAGTCACCTCATTTATCTGCATTACTGAAAAAAATATGAAGTGATACTATGTTATTTTTTAAAAAGCTCCTGCCTTGCTTATGCCCTGCTGCATACAGTGAGCAGCAAGAAAAAAATAGAATACTGAATATCTCATTAATTGAGTTGCATTCATTCTGTGCACTCAGTGAAGTAAAAGCACTATGGAATCTTATCGGTAAATCCTTTATTAAATTATTTATGTGCAGGACTAAATCAAGGTTGCTAAGTCAATCATAATGTTGGCATTTCCTTCTTTTGTGCTTGACTTTTCAGTCATAATAACATGGATATGAGGTTATTGTGTATACGTTTGTGCACCTCGGAGAGATGGCCTAATCTCTCTATAATCTTGCATCTGCTGTTGTTTTTCTCCAATTTTCTTTTTCAGCCTACTGTAGCACTACCAACAGACATTACTGGTAGGCCACAAGAAATTTCAGATGTCAAATGCAGTGTTGCAGATTTGCTTTCTAATGGTTGGTACACAGACAACAAGTGCATGCTCCATGGTTATCATGCATGTTTGATTAACCTCATCTTCTGTAGACTTCAGGATCAACGGAACATCTCACTGATAGTGTCTTTATGATTAACTACTATTGTAATATAAGCATGTTCTCAGAAAAACTCTTGTGCTCCTATATTGTCTACAAAGTTTCTGTAAGAAACTATAAGTTCCCTACTGCACACATGACTGTTGGATTCTGAAAGAAAAAGCTAAAAAGGAAAAGCTATACAGTTATAANAATCTATTTATATATTAATAAATTATATATTATGAGGTGTAAAATTACTATACATATTATGCAACTCTCATTTGGTAAAATATGTAAATGACCAAAAGTCTATGAGTTTCAAGAACTATTCACAAATTAACTACAAACAAGAAAAACGCAAACACTAGCTGCTGCAGTCTTCAAATGCTGCACACGCAGCTAAGCTAAGCATGCCTCCCCAAAATGAGTCTTTCTCTGTGGAGGAACGTGGTAACAGAAATATCAGTTTACAGTCTTTACTTGTAACAAGGCATTTTTTCCAGTATTAAACAAACTTGGAAGGAGCTTTGATGTAGTGGGTTGAAAAAAGAACCGAAAAAAAATACACTTTTTTATAAATGTAAGTGATCTGACAAGCCAAATCTGTTAAAAATCACTGTGTCTTGCAAAACAAAATCAAATATTCTCCTCACAAAGCAATACCAAAATTTACAGCTCAGCCTGCCCCATACAAAAATATGCATCTATAGAACTATCAGTACATTCAAGGACAGCTCAAGCTTTCTCATCAATTACAGAGTTATATGTAAGCACAAGCCAATTCCAGAGAATGAACTTTGTGCTCCAGTTCACATTAAGAATTTGGGAGAGGAGCAGGCTGATTGCTTACTGCTGTGCTCGTCCATCAACCATCCTCCCTGCTGGAACTGCTCCTCTGCTGCCATTCTCTATCAGGCAAAACATGCTGCTTTTCCTCATCTTTTCTGCAAGCCCTCCCTCTAACACCAAAGGACTGCATGTTTAAACTACCAAAAGCATTGCAAAGTTTGGCCAAGTCACAACAACTGAACTACAGAGTTTCTTAGGATGAAATGATTAAAATGCCTCTGTTTACAAATAGAAAAAAAAAAAACCAAAATCAAGCGCATAAGGGCGTCTTTTGAATTAAGTAATTTCCCATTTTCAGGAAAATTTGTGCATGATTTATTTTACTTTGTGGGGAAAAAAAGCTGTTTGGCAACTTGATTCCAAAAGTCTATTTTCTTGATACCGATGTCATTACTAAAATTAGGACAGGACACGCCATAATTGCTGGCGCCAAGGAGGTGATTATATCACTCTGGAAACATTGCAAAACGTGCAATCCAAGAGACCGAGAAAGAGAAATGCCAGCATCTAGCACCAGTCCCTACAGCTGAAAAAACGTCACTGTAACACTGCTGCTTTTGGAACAAGCTTTGTCTCCAACTATTTTCCCCTGACATCTGGTTATTTCATCCTGTGAAGTGTTCCCAGGAGAACCAACAATTTTGCCAAATAAAAAGTACTTTTCAAGGAGTTCTTTTCAGCAAAACTCAAACAAAGCTCTGCTAAGCTGAACACACACGCGGCTGGGTGGTTTTGTACCCTCCCCACCTCGCACCACTGTAGATGCACCATCCATCACCATGTTTAGCCTCATGGTCAAAGTCTTTGGCTCTCAAGGAGAAACCCTAAGACGTGGGGCCCCTCAGGCAGTCGAGGGAGGGACGCTGCTGGTTTACTGCATAAGCTATCAGGAAACCTTTTGTTTTATTCTTTTCTTTTGCAGGATGAAGTAGGATAAGAGGATACAAAACCCTGTTCTTTCACTGGATGAGTCATCCTGAGTGAATCATTTTATCCCCTTCTGTGCTTCCATTTCCCTACCTGCAAAATGGGCACTGTGTAAAGTGCTAAGAGCTCTGGTCATGAAAAAAAAGAAAAAAAGATTTTGTAAGTGCTAAAATTAGTATTACTGGGAGTAATAGTAAGAGTGGTAGAAATATCAGAAACACTGCTTTTGAAGAACCTATCAAAAGTGAATTTGGGTGAGAAAAAGAGAAATTTAGAAATGTTACTGTTTTTTCTCATAGGAAACCTGTGAAGGGATAGGAAGAACAGAAGGAAAGAAATACTCACTTATTTACTTGTGTTGTTACTTTTACTTTTCAAGACCTTTTCATCAGTAAAAATGGAGTGGAAGAATACATTAGACCTGGTATTTCTGTAACATTTGGAAGGAGATGGAGGGAATAATGGCAAGGAAAACCCCAAGAAAAAACAAAACAAAACAAAACAAAATTCACCAAAAATTTATTGGAAGAAATTTTATGAAAAAAAGTTTAGAAAGGAAGAAAGAAAATCTTTTTCACTTCAGGTTAGAAGTTGGTTAGATTTTTTTTTTTAAATGTGGCTTTTATTTTCTGTCCACTCTATGCTGTACTTCTGTAAGACATGGAAAATCATTATGAATGCTCCTTTTAGGAAGAATGAGATTATCTTTTTTTTTTTTCTTTAGAAAAAGGACTATAGAATTTTTTAAAAAAAGTTAAATAAGAGTAACTATTGCAGCAGACGAAACACTACTGAGGTCTAAATGAAAAAAAAACTTGATGGTGGCCAAATACATGCTTGGCATACCCTACTATACATCCCTGCCAGGACAGCACATGGGCGAACGTCTCTTCCTGGGAATCTGGTAGTTGTGTCTTAAGAGAGCCTTGATAGTACATATTTTCCTGTACTATTCTTTTTTTACCCCCTCCAGCCATGGCTCTTTGCAAGTAGATGAGAACCTGCCCATCCATGAGAAAGACGTGCTATTAAAAAGGATAGTGTGAGTGAAATACCAATACAGTTTTCACTAATAAACTTAAGTGTCAACATAGTAGTGCAACTTAGAAACAGTAAGCATAAATTTACAGAATATTCATGGGTTTGTACAATTTCAGAGATTTCTACAAGGATGCTTGAGACTTGAAGCATTTGATTAAAATAAAACAAAATCCTCAAGGAGTATTTAGGGTAGAGAAGAAAGGAGGGGAAATCTCTGCTTATACTTCAAATATTAAAGTTCATCCAATTCCCTGACACCTGAGAAACTGAAATAACCAACAATGGGAACATCTGTATATTTTTAATCTTTGTGAAGTATTATGTTACACAGTAACGTTTGTAATTTTCTCTCTGTTCATCCTTTATGAAAAGCTGGATTTAATTTATTTTCCAAACAGCTGCAATAAAGAATATTGCACAAGAGCTGACTGTGCAAAACTAAGTATTGGGAAATGGGGCCTTTTCTTTTGCTTCAGTGAATACAACGGCTGAGGCTAATTTAACATTAAAAGAAGTAAGGGGTAACTCTGAAACCAGATGCTGGTCCTGAGCTGCACGGAGATAGCACAGCAAGTTAAAGAGGTTCAGAAGGCTGCTCTCAAAATCATTGGTTCACCAGGATTATTATTATAAAATCCATAACGTGTTGGGCAATATTCACACACTTAGAGAAGAAGAGCAGCAGGCAAAGGTGGAATGGACTGGACACGTGTGTGGAGAAGGGGGAAGCAATACAACAAAGGATCCTTACCCTGCAAACTCATCCTTTTTAGCACATAACTATCTCTAGCAAACAAAACTCTATTTACCAATACTTTTCATGAAAGACTGATGAAGAGGGATGTGCTTATGAGCAAAAGTACATTCCTAGAGCTGCTAGCCCTTAGATTTTCTTCTCCGGTCTTCCAAGGGGTTTTGAAAGTAACTGGAAAGTTACTGGAAAGTAATTTTTTCTTCATTTCATCATTCTGGATTTCTAATACCCAATGAATATTTCAATTAAAATAAAATCTTATTTTGAGGCAAAAGCCCAAATATTACCATGATCAGTATCTGAAACAGAAAGATTGGAAAAGGCAGAGAGAGCAGCTGGTCTGCACTAATGATAAAAGAGTTACAGTGTTTTGCTTTCAATTACAAGGAATTATACTGGACTTCTATTCCTAGTACCAGCAACCACTAAGAAAATAACTACTGGTCAGGAAATCAATCAATTTTAGGTGATTAAGCAAAATGTTCTGAACAGCTACTAGAAACTGAAAAATGAATGCTTCTCACCCATCTAAAACCACGTAATGATACTGATAGCATAAATACAAAGTTATATTTTACTGTTAAACAATTGTGAGAAAGTTGTAAATTCAAAATAGCAGTAACAAAGTCATAAGGTCATCTTACTGATACAGGGGGGAATGCATTTCTGAGTTGGAAAAGCTGTTTGGACAAGATCAAAAGCTGTGATGGCTTTACAAAATGTCATTTCCTAGTTATTCATTTCCAGCCTTTTCCAAGAATGGAAATTCCAAGAAAAATACATTGCTTCACAGCTGTGAACACCCTGCTTGCCAAAAATGCAAATGTAATCACTATCTGTGAAACAAAGACAACTGATGGCATTGCTGATAAGTAAGTAAGGACTTCACGGAAACTTAGACCTCTAGAGCTGAAAGTCAGATTTATTTGGACGGCCTACCTGTGCATGCGCATAACAGCAAGCACATCAGTTATAAACTGGCTGGTACCAAGAAAAATGCAGTCATAAGAGATAAAATACTTTTAATAGACGATTGTGGCATTTGAGTTGCCACAAATGCTAAGACTGTATGAAGGCTGCTGCCACCACTAGGGTTTCAAAGACTGCTTCCTAACATTTTTCCAGCTCAAATCTCTGGGCCTTAAAGAATGGAAAGCATATGTCAGGAACTAAGTCATTAATCATAGTGTTACCAAGCATAAAAACAGTGCGTGTGCCTGTATCAGCTGAGTCACTTTGTATGTTTTCTTAAATGTCCTGGACCCTACATGGCATTGAACCTTAATGGTCATTTCAGTCATACTGAAACCTAGGCAAGCATGGGTCTTTCCTTAATAGTATGAAATTCAGAGCAGACGGCACTGAGGTCAATATCACAGGACAAGAGGAACACTAAAACAAAGATCAAACCAGACATTGGCTTGGCCAGTGTTTCCAAGAGGCTAAATCATAAAATAAACTCCTGCAGACTAGGCTGGAAACGGCACAGCTTCAATATCACTGAGCCAGCCAGAATAATTTTCAGGCTCATTAAAAAAGGGCATCTGAACAATTTGCTTGAGAACTGATAGAGAATAGGTTGAATTTTTAAAGAGTAACTAATTATGCAATTGTAGTGCCTACCACTGATCATCAGCAAGCTTTGAACCAGGGGTCCCATTGGCTTTGACCCACGTGTTCTCTTACCATGCCTTCCAAAAATACTCAAACTTTTAAAAGATCCCTTATGCTGTGTGTATTTCCACTTGAATGTTGTAATTTTTTTCCTCTGTGTCTGTTACTCCTTGATTCTTGACATATTTCCTCTATATATGGGTACAAATGAAAGATAAATATCACAGTGATCTCCTGTGGTAACAGGTGACAGCAGCTATAGCCCCGGTAAACAGCTTTACTGTCCTCCAGTCTTAAATCACTGATTTCTTTCTCTTGTGGAGCTTATTGGTACATTTTGAACTGCTAGCAATTTAAGGCAGACAAAAGTACCAAATCAGGACTTAAACGTAATAAAAAGGGGAAGAAGGTAGCAATCTAGTCAGCTTTCTGGACAGTGACTGTCATCCAGAGCTAGCAGAGTAGCTATTGAAATGGGCAGTGAACAATGAGCAGTAATACTGAAACTTTGTTTTTTGGGATAGTTGCAGTGCAAGGTTTGGTGTGCCATGAGCTGCCAAGAAGGGAAATATTAAATTTCAAATTTTAAAAGTCTGTTTGCTAAAGCACAAGAAAAGAACTGAAAATTATGAAAGGTTATGTACAAGTGGATCTACAGTACTGAATACTTTGTGGACAAAACAGCCAAAATGCTCACTATGCAAGACGTAAACCAAGGAGCAGCCAGAGTGACTTAAGCAGAATGTTTTTTTCATTGTCACAGAAAAGGCACATGTCCACTATCTCACTATCTGATTCATACAGAGGTTTATACTGTAGAATAAAGACAGAAAAGAAGTCAGGGAAACATCATTGTTTTCCATTCTAGAGAGAAACAAATCACCATAGTTCCTGACACACACCCAATTCCTCTTTTCAGCCCCATTTCATAGAAAAAACACAGTCATGTCTGGTTTGACTTTTTCAGAATCTCGTGAAACAGTGGGTATTAAAGGGTAAATAAATCCAAAGAAATTCAGAGAAGAAAGGAACAAGAGCCAGAATACGAGCCAGGAAGGAAAAGCTATCCAAACCCAATTTTCTGCAGCTGTAAATAAGCATTTGGTTAATTTATGGTATAGACTTTCTTCCATTTAAACGAACAGAAGATTTATTCCCATGTAAACAAGATGCCAGGAATGGACTCAGCAGTGTCTATTTGAAACAGCAGCCTGTATTGCAGGTATTGTTTGACATCCAGGGAGCTGAATGATTGCAGGAGATTCTATGAATAGTAGGAAATTAAATTACTATAGAATTATAGGATATTTCGACTGCAGAATTCAGTACTGTTTTAAGACTAAAGTAATGTGAAATTGAAGGAGACGTGAAGAAAGCCTGAAACTCATTTGGAAGCATTAGCAACATCTCCCTAAATGTCCCTTTCAGCCTAGCTGCCTGGCTACAAACTGCTTTCAAGTTGTACTTTAGAGAAGAATGCTCAAGTGGAGCAGTCCTTTGTACATTTTTAATTGCTTTCACATCACTGAACATGTTTAGAAGAAAACTTGTGTTACAATGGAAGTGGGTAGAGAAGGGGACATGGTTCTCCAGCATCAGCAAGGGATCCCTTCAGGGCCTTAGTTCCATTTCCAGTCGAAAGAATGTTTGGCTTTTTTTTTTTTTTTTTTTCCTGTTCTATTACTGACCTTCTTAGGGTAACTCTGTGTGTGTTTCTTTCTGGTAGCCAAAAAAGTATGCAAGAACAGCAACAAGGGACTAATATGGCCTCCACTGCTGAAAAACATCTGCTGATGAGTATAACCAGAACATCTACCAGCAGATGTACTGATGTTACTGTTGTTCTTTTGTGACTTGACATTTTCATTTGTTGTAAATGTTCATTTGTCATAAGTGAACATGCTCCATTTTACCATTATTGAGTTTGTCAGAGATAGCTTAAATAGCAATCTTACACTCTAACTGCAAGTGCAGGCAGGCCTGCTAACTTTTACATGTTCATCTTTTCTTCATCGTATTTCTGTCCACAAAATGGGGCTATACCTGCCAGCATATTTTTAATGCCATTTCAGATCTAACAGACTAAAAATGATGACAAACTGTACACAGGAATTGGACGAGATCTGTCTAGCATTTGTGAAATGGTATTTCAGTCTATCAGACGTCCTTCCTCAGTATTTCCTTTTTCCTATGTACATTGCAACCCCAGCAGATAAAGGCGTTATCACACCATCTTTATGCAAAGCATGAAAAGTAAATATACACATGAATCAAGAATAAGAAATAAATACACAAAACAAAAAGATGGTTTTTGTTTTCTAAAAAGTTGCCAGCATCACTTGGCAAAACTTGAAAAAATGTTTGTTTATAGATCACGCAGGGAAGATTTACAGCACAGATTTGCACAGATGTCTGAACGTGGAGGCCAGGACCCCTGGCAGTCCCTGGAGAGAGAGCTCAGAGGAAAGCTGGGAGCACCTGCCCATGTTAGGATGTAACTCTGGATTTTCTGAACAGCCCTCTAGACCTACGCTGTTTCCTCCATCAACTATACAAGCATGGGTGATAGAATTGTCTTTAAGATGGTGAGATTTTAAAAACAAATAACAGAGCTTTTTCTCACCTTTTAATTTTTGAAACTTTTAATTCAAATATATCATTAAATCTTTTATTTTTAAACGTGAGAGCTGAGAATTTCACATGACTAAGACTTGGGTATATATAAATATTACTGGAACTATGCGAAGTGGAATATAATAGAAACAGATACAATTTTATGAAAGAAAAAAACTTGACTGGCACAAAAGTTAGGATGGGAAAAAGAAAATAGTATTTACACATGCAAGTTAATTCAGACACACCTTAGGATGGCATGAGATGATAGCAGTCAGACTACAAACTGTTAAGACAGAAGTGGTCACTTATGGAAGTTTGATGCACCCTCATTTGGTCATACACACCATGAGGAGTACAGGCTTTATCACACTGTGGCTTCTCACATTAAATATGAAGAAACATAACTTTTGAGGGCTAAATCAAATCTTAAGCACCCTGGACACACTTGGAAAATACAGAGATACAAAGGAGTAAAGTGCAGGTTATAGTACAGAACATATATGATATGTTATATGTAAATATATACATGTCCACAAAAGCACACTTGTCCAAGTTTACAGGCATCATGCGTCTAAAGTGCAAACAAACTAAAGGCATTAAACTGTTTACAAAATAACTGGATTTGTGATATGGCAATAAGGGTGTAAAACAGTGTAGGAGATGTTGAACAAGGAAGGATGAAAGCTGCAATAACACAATCATGCAATTGCTCAGTTTCAGGTGTATAAATACCTATTTTATATCTGGAAGTTTTGAAGGCAAAATCTGAAACCAAGCGTTTTTTTTTTTTTTTTTTCCCATGAAATGAAGTTAACATAATGAAAATAACTGTTTTGTTGCAGTCATGCAAAGGCAAGTTTTCATGACATTCAAATGAGGAAGACTATTTCAAACTCAGTTGGAAAGGGAGATTTAAATGCAAATAAAGAAGACAAAAAAAGTGCAAAAGAAAAAAGGGGGGAAGTAAAAGTAAACTAGCTGCAGAGTTGGACCCCAGATAATAAGGCAAATGTATAGGGGTATAACAAGAGGAAAACAGATGCTGGCTAAATCAAGGAAACATCACACATCAAATGACAGCACTGCTCACAAGCTTCAAATCACTAAATATGGAAATTTCTGAGGCAATAAAGATGATCATGAATATAAAGCTCTAAGAAGGAAGATGATCTTATGTAACTGATCCCGTGTAGAGGATGCCTCAGGGCAGCACCAACCAAGAAGCTTTTGTAGGGATTGGCTGTTTTTCCTCTATTTATACCCCTTGGAAAGAATTTCCTAAAAGCACTTGCTGGAATCTGCCCTCATGTTTGTGTGGGTGGATGTGGAAAGCAGCTATGAGATGTAGTGCGACACCATGTGGAGTTAGTCACTGGGGTTCAGAAAGCAGCGTAGCCATGTCACCATGGCGGAGGTCTAACTGGCCTCGGTGTAGCATCATCCCACCAGCTACGAGGGCAGTAAAGTGGGCACCAATGTGGAAGTCTTTGCCATGTGTTGTCTTGCATTCCTCATATGTAGCATCAATGTCCTTCTTTCTGTGAAACATTTATGGATACATGTTATAGAGCCGTTTGTTTGTAGGGTCTTACATAATTACACAGGGGAATTTCTTCAAAATGTTGATAACTAAACAATATAATCTCACTAAAACTGAAACTTTTCACACACACACAAACTATTATTATTAAAAGAAAGTTAAGGATAAATTTCAGAATTATCAAAATTTTTTTCATCAAAATAATCCCCTTTTTTCTAGTCTGACACGATGTTTTATTCAACTAGTTGATTTGAATAACAGTTTTAAATTATTACATAATGAAACTACTGAAATGAAATTTTTCAACTGATCTGTGCTGAATCTATGTTGAGATCTCGCACAAAGACAGTTATTCATACTTCTGCAGCAATCCTCCTTTTTTAATGCTTAACACTTTCATAGAAGGGGAAAAGTCTTAAATATCTATAGAGAAAAGTATTTTTGACTTAGTGCTTGAGGTTTTGAGTGTATTAGTGTTAAATATCACCATCAGATGCTGTTATAAAACTAGCAAATGAAATGGAGAAGAAACAAATTTAAGTCGTAAGTTCCCCTCTGTGCTTCTGGAATCCTCAAAACAAAGGACAGATGAGCAAAATCAGTTTCTGCTATTTAGCTTGTAAAGCTGTGCACTGTCTTTTTATACATAACAGGTTTGAAAATGTTTCATAATTTTTGATGAAAGAAAAAATACTTAGAAGATCATATCATACTATAGCCATGTCATGCACCTATTTAAGTCCTACATGCACATGTGTTCACAGTAACACCAAAGTCAACCAATAAGGGAGTACAGAAACCTACTTATGTGTTTTGTAATGTGACTTAAGAAACATAGGCATATTAGTCTGAATTAAAACCCACCATAGATGAAATCTGATGGGAATCGCAGTAATGAGGTTGAGTCAGTTATGCTGCCATTAGAATGATAACATCACTCCTTAGTGACTTCATGTATGTGAATTGACCGCACTTTGAGCACAAGGTTTTTTCAACAGTACGTTCAGCCTAAGTCATTTGTTTATTCTTGCTGCTGTGTTCCAAAGCATTATATTCTGTAGTGGACTTCAGTATAAGCTAAGTTAGATGAATTAGAAAGAATTAATGTAGTTAAATGTGCATGTTGCAGGTGCCAATATACAAATTATATTCCATTTATATGTATTAATTATATTCAGTGGAACTTTTGTTGATAAAATCAGTGACATCAAGAGCACATCTCCTCCTAAGGCAGATGTCTAAAACACGTGATATAAGTCATACCCTGAAAATGAATATTTCTTGGTTACTAGTTCAGGTATGGCAGACCTCTGTCCTTAGGTGAGCTGAATCCTGTCTGCTCCGCCTTACACCATAATTGTGCTTCTCAGGAAATTGTGTTGGAAGAAAAGTGTCCCTTATCTTGGAAAAAAATGCAATCAGCTACTTCAGCCATGGTGTAATGGAAGGGAATAAAAGGGAGAGGACTTCTACCAAGGCATCTCAACATTGATCCAGACTTGGGCTACCTCCTATCCTCAGCTGAACCAGCTGTAAATGGGCTTTTGGTCATTCAGGCCAAGCTGTGAAATGAGCTCCCCATGCAGCTTGCTGACTTCTCCCTTATGTTATGCTAGGGATAGACACTGAAGTGCCTTGTCTCCACTGGCCTCATGGTCCAGTTACTGAACGGAGCTTTGTCCATGACCTGATAATCTACAGATGTGCAGAGAAAGAAGGTGTGAGAACAAACTCTCCTGTAAAGACAAGATTATATCTTCATGAAAATTGAGAGTGGACTGCTTGTACACTAAAGCGAGCGGCAGAGAACTTCATCGTGTGCTTGCATGCAGGAAAGAATATTATGTAAGTTCTTCTGGATGTAGCTCGAAAGAGAATGTCTCTGAGGAAGCGCCCTTTCTTTGCTGGAGGCAAACTTTGCCATTTGTTCTGTCTGGCACAGTGTTCAATATTTTTGTTTGTTTAAAAAACATTTATTCTTTCAAGACAGAAGTTCTTATAACATTCATGTCGAAGTATTGGATTTTACGTTGGCAAGTCTAATACTTCTGCTATAAAAAATGCAGAGATGAGACCATGCCAAAAGATTATACTGGCAAGAAAAAACAGTAAAAATTCTCTAAAATCACTGACTTAAAATGTCAGGAAAAAAAAAGCTAACAGCATATTGGGCGGCAAAGGTATTGAGAAAAAAAGCAGGCATAATTTTACCCCTGTGTAAAAACCTTAGTGTGTTCACGTCTTGAGTAATGCATGCAGTCTGGTCTCTATATTTCAAGGACACAGTGGTATTTGAGGAAATACAAAGAACCGCAGCTAAAATGATTAAAGGATGACGCACCAGCCTTTTTAGGAAAATCTAAGAAGGCTACAACTCCTCAGTTTCTACAGGAAAAGGCTGAGGAAGTTATGACTGAGATTTAGAAACTCATGAAGTTGGTGGATAAAGTGAATGCAGAACCATTCACTAAATGCCACAATGACAGAACTAAGGGACACTCGTTGAACCAGTAGGACACCACTTAGATGCACAGTAAAGAAAGTGTTTTCCTATGTAGTCAGAAAGGTTGCCAGAAGGCTGTGGAGGAAGACAGCATCAGCATAATCAAAAAAGAGATTAGACAAATCCATCGGCAACAGGTCCTTAGATGGATTATAAAGGGAACAGGAAAGGATGAACCCTGTAACATCCCTAATACAACATTAGTATATGCTGGGCAATATGATGGGAATGGACTGCAGAAACTGGACCGGCTTTCATGTTCTCCTGTTGCTGCAGGTGAAGACAGAATACTATGTTAGCTAGACCATTGGTCAGGCCCAGTAGGACGTGTCCTATATTGCTAGAAAACAGAGTATTTGATCACCTCAAACTTCACCCTTAACTCACTAGATAAAATAGCATTTGTTGCTGTTGCATTTTGTAAAAATAACACTGTTTAACCCACCACAGTCTGGAAAATAGTGCAATGCTGACTATGCAGGCTTCCTCATTAGCACTGACACTGGCAAAAAAAGCACATAGGCCCCCTCAAATTTCTATGGTTGTCATGATTCGAGGCCCATAATGCTTATGAAAGCCTATTTTGCTAATTGAAGTCACCTATGAATTCCATCAAAGTCAGACTTCATGCAGTAAAGGTTATCTGTAGCTGTCAGGCTTTGTTCAGCATTCAGAAATCCCGTGATTCTCTGCATGATATTCGGTACTTCAGCATCCCCAGGAGTTTGGACACTGTGCAACTTACATTGAACTTTCCCAAAGGACTGTATTCAACATCTTCAACTACTAAAATTATGTTAGGGCCCAACCCTCTTTTCAAGACTAGTTTCATAAGCCATGGCAACCGGGGACAGGTAATATCACCAACAATGACAACAGGCACTTGCCTCCCACAAATAATGATAATACTGGAGAGGAAAAAAAAGATTCATCCAGTACAGGAATAAAACCCCTTAACTCTTCAACAGCCAAGTGGTATGCATGGTGTTAGTATTATTCACAGTTACATTTACATACTGTTCTCTGCCCTGTAGACAAAGACTCCTTCAAGGAATACTCTGCTCTTGATCTCCCCAGCACTGGGTTCCCAGTCTGAAAGCCAGCAGTTACTTCAAAAATAGGTCTGATGGCAATAACCTAGAGGTATATGACTCATTCAATAGTATTTATTATATATATTCATCACGTTTATACTGGAAATAGGCTTGCTAGCACCAAGTAATTAACCAAGGAACTGAATTGTTTTGCGATGGCCAGTCTCTAGGCAGTGTGAGGTAGCCACAGTTTCCTCCTGCCAGACATGAGTACCAAAAGACTTGGTCATGCTCATGGCAGTTCTCCTTTTTGGTACCTTTAAGTCAGGAAGCCAGTGCAGCTACCTCAGGTCAGCACAGCTGGTTCTCATCCCATTCTTGTGTCCCAGCTCTTCTGCCCCAGAAACAACACTACCCACTGATGTCAGGCCGCAAGCATTTTCTTTTCTCTATTTGGTAAAACTTTTATTTAGCATCCCTATTGTGTTCTACATATTAAGGGTACAGGAATGAAAAGCTCATCCAATAGATCAGTTTTCTCCCACTTATCTATAAATATGTTACGGACTGAGAAAGTAATACTTGACAACATCCTTCAGCAATTTCCAATCTACTGATCTTCATGATATTGTAGACAAGCAATATCACCCACTTCTGGAGTTAAATAAGAACAGATGCATTGTTCTACAGAATACCACAGACTGAATCATTGAAGACCTCTGCTTTCAGGGGCATCAGGGAGGCTGGGATGTGCCCTTTGCAGATCAGCCAACCCTAAGTTCCAAAAACCAGGAAAGCACGAATTGGCATAAGTTACAAAAACTAAATGAAGACAGAGGAAGGCCAACCCACAAAATAAACAGATAACTACCAACCCTAGACACACCACGCAGAAAGGATTGTGGCAAAAAGCTGACAATACTCCTGAGGCGTATTAGCTCTTCGGACTAATTATCTGTATCATGGAAAAATAAAGTTCTAAAATCTGATCAGCTGCACCTTTTCCAGACAATAAGCTCTTATCCAACAATCCTGGCTGCTTGCTTGACTTGCCATCAGTTCCTCCCTTCAACTTCCAAAATTTTAATTCAGTTCCGCTAAAATAGTATTTTTTTACAAGTTCAAACTTTTCCATCATTACAAAAGAAAAAAAACCCCCAACAGATATACAACATTTTTTGTGAACACTGCTGCTCTACTGTTCAGTGGCAAATAGTCAAAATAGTGGAGTCATATTCTCATTTAAATGCACGTACTCCTGTCCCAGCCAAGGTTTTACCTTGCAGTGAATTTCCTTACTACCTTGTTATTTCTTCTTAGGAATAACAAGACAAGTCAATCACCTTCACTGAAAAGTCTGTACTATCATTTATCCCTTCTAGACTATTTCTTAGAAATGTTCTGATTCACAACCACAGTTCACAATCACCTCCTGAAGTTAGGAATGAGTAGGAATGAGTGACAGAATTGAGCAGCATTAACTTAACAGGTAATAATCCTTAAATAAATCAGAAAGAGAAGGTTTGCCTAAAGACCCTACTGTCAGGCTCAGCAGCAGCCAGCCAACAGAGACAACTTTGCAAGGGGAAGCATCAGCACAGCGTGGGCTCACCTGCAGCTCCTCAAAGCCAGCTGGTGCACCTCTGCATACTACCAGCGGGTGCTTCGTAATATTGGTACTGGAAAGAGTATCATGCTTTTAGCACATATCCTGAAGTTAGTGCAACTTTTGGACAGTGGGTGAGTGTGATTTCAGGGAAGGAAGAGTGGAGGTTTGTCTGCCTTGCCTTTAAGTCTCTTCCATCCTCTCACTGGTGTATGCATGTTGGGAGCCTGGTTTCTGTTCTTCATGGGAACTTGGTTCCCATGGGAAACTGCAATGCAAGGACATACCGGGACCATTTCTCTCAAACCCTTGCAAGAGAGATATCCATACTTCAGTACAACCCTGTCACTCAGTCCCTGGGACACACAAGCTCCCCCGTTGCTTTTCTTGTCACATTCTCCCATCTTCTCCTTCCCCACAGTTACCCCTGCTCCTCTAACACACAGCAGGATTGTGATGCTATCAGATAAAGGAGAATTACATGCTGTAGCTCTCCCTGCCTAATTGCCTGAACATCCATCAGTGCTCCTGACTTCATCGCGTTACTTGTCCCTAAGCGTTTTGGTGCTGTTTAATACTGTGGTGAGACTGGAGTGTTGCTATTCTGCCCCACAGAAGCGCGGGGAGCGGTGCTGACAAACCCACAGGCTCCTGAGTGTGGTGATTAAGGATGCCAACTGAAGTCATGCAGGTGATTTGGAAACTGGCCCTGCTCAGGCCCACCATGAAGTTTGCCTGGTTGGGCGGTGTGTGTAGGGTGAGCTGGCCCGAGCTGCCACCTCCCCGCAGGCGGCTGGGAGCTCCCTCCCTTTCTCTCCTCCCTCGGCATTCCAGTTCCCTCTGGTCTCTGGCTGGGGCAGGTCTTGCCTGGCTTCGCTCCACGCTGCCGGCGAACAGCATGCACCTTGGCTAGTCAGCTTCCAAAGATCTGCCCCAGAGCCACCTCTGAGCTCAGGCAGTGTTTCCAAACGGCAGGGCAGCAGAGGACTCCAATTCACAATTAGCAGAACAGGTATTCTCACCTACCAGATCAACGTTATAACTAAAACAAAAGTGAGGCAAGCAGGTATTTTAGACACAATACTGGGTGGTCAAATCAGCCTGCACATATTGGCTACAAGGATTACTTTCTTTGGAAGGATTTCTCTCTCTCCTGCAAGAATTAATGGAAGCAGTCAAAAAAGAAATAATTGAAAGGCAGAAGAATTAGTCAGAAAGATACTGATATATTTGCACAGTCTTATATAATAATTAAGGTATGTATGTTTTAGCTCACTACCTTGGATACACCCTGCACAGTGTAACACTAGCAATATATAGTTCATCAACATTGTACTTTATTACGTTTTAAAAAAGATACAGAGCCACAACTAACTGCAGTTATTTCAGCAAAACTCAGCAGTTTTGGAGAACAACTGGGACGACTTTTCAGCTTGAGTAGGGTAGTTATTTCATTTTCTTTTAATACAAAATGGTTTTAGTAAAGGATAAATGGAAAAAATTACTAACTGCTTTAATGGTAGTACTGTCATGGCTTTAACTCAGAACTAAGACTATTTGAAACTTAAAGCTTTTAATAGGCTAATGTTCAATTAACTTGATGTATTTACTCACACAGAAATGTATTTAGTTACTAGTCTATCCCACAGCAACCCATCAGCCATTTATTTCTAAACAAAGGCTATATTTCAAAATACATAATCTTATACTAGTTAAATATAGCTGTGAGCAATTAGTCTATAATATATTTATTAAAATGATGGTGATTTTATTGAAAACAAAGACAGAGGGAAAAAATGTGGAAGATATTAAAAGAAAAGGGGGAATTTATTTTGCATACCTAATAGAAACCTGTCCTGTTGGTGTCTATTAAGCTATATAAAGCATGAAGTTCTCTCAAGAAAAAATAATTAATCAAAAGACAGACTTTTGCTGATTGCTAACTGAAAAAATCTGCAAGAAAATCATACACACAGATCACTGTTACAGTCTGCTTCTACTTCTCTGAGCCTCTGAGAGGAGGGGAAACACATAAAGCGTAACACAGCAGCCTCACACATACCACTATTATAGTATAGTCTGTCTCCTCCCAGGACACTTATCTCTACCAGTCAGACTATTTATGCGGCAAAACTATATGTAAGTATCCCAAAATAGCTCAAGCAAACTATAGCTTCATATTACCCTCTAGCCTCCAGAACGGCAAGCTTTATATTATAACTTTGTTCCTGAAATAAACCTACTGAAGATTTTTAAAAGGTAACTAAGTGTGAGGACTGAACCTGTCTACTGAATGGGGTAAAAGCATGTAATGGGTTAAAAAACATATGTAATGGGTTCTCATTGAAAAAATCCTACACACAGTATTGAACAAGAAAAAGCTAAATTATTTTGTTTCTTACTATTACTTGTGAAACTCAGCAGCTGAACATCTTCAATAACCATGCAAAATCTATCAAGTCAAAATTAAACCCTGTGAGTTTCTTGGGACATGTCTGTGTGTTATAATAGGAAGGGAAGCTTGAAAGAAAGAAACCAAACACGTTACCACATTGCGTCGGCAGTCCTTAAGGAGCTGGTAGATCGGGATCTTGGCTTCATAACAATGCTCATTTTGAAAAATTCCTTCAGTATTTCTAGCAGTCAAATATCAGTTGTCCTTACAAAGCTCATTCTCAAAGCACTCCATTTCAAAGATATTTTTTTAAATCCTCTGATTTTTAAAACCCTTGAAATCCATCTCCTGTAATAATCCAGGCTGTGGAGGAAGAATTCTAACACGCTGCAACTCCTTCCTTTTTCACGCTGAATTTACTCTAGCACTGTGCTGTTCGGAAATGACAGTGCTTTTCGCTTCTGTCTTGTATTGCCCTGGGAGGAACTAGTCTATTTTGAATCTATTCTCCCTGCAGGTCACATGGGAACGAAGGCAGCTGAAAAGAGTCTCTATCTCTTTCTTGCAGTTTGATAACAACAGGTTTAAAGGTCAATTACTTTTTTTTTTTTTTAAAAAAAAGGAACAATACTGATGGATAATAAATGAAGGGAAAAGATGAATGTAAGTTACAGTAACATTAGTGAGTTTGCAGGGAATTTCCACTTAGAGACATACTAGATAAATTAGTCTCAGTGGAGTAAAGAAAGGAACAAAGATTTTTCATTCCAAGTTAACTGAAAGTCTACCTAGAAATGTACTGTGAATAAGTACTATTGTCTAACTTCACAAAACAGAAAGTATTCCCTTTCTGAAAGACATTCAAAACACTGTAGGGAAGTTAAGTAAAAATAAAATTCCTTGTTGACTGTTAAAGTCAAACACACATACAGACAGCTATTGTTATAAATCACTGAAGGACAAAATACCTCAGTTAAAGAACACTAACATGATGTCCTCTCTACTATGCTGCAGAAAGAGATCTTTTCCCGTTACAATAAATACATTGATAGCTTGTGCATTGCAAACAAACTTGTATTTATAATTTCTAGCCAAAAACATCATAAAAGCTTTGAGAGTTAATTCTTTTTAGGAAATATAAGTGTAAGCATATTTGGCAATTTTAGCATTAGACGAGGCAAAAAATGCAGAGAACTGGATAGTGGATATACCACTTGAACATTTTGAATTTGCTCTGAACTGTGTTAGAATTGCTTTTAAACTGAAACAGCAAAGTTATTGCTCAACAAGTGGTTACATGCATAATAGCCATTCCTTTGTACAGTCTTTACAAGTGTTGTGGTATATTACTTCTGATGATACTGCAGTTAGGTTAATCATGAAAACAAGCACTAAAAATTATATTTATCAAAATTATATAGACTTGGCACACAGAAGGAAAACATGATAAACAGGCTATGCGTTAAAATATCAAAAAAATGATCAAATAGGAATGTGTGTGTGTAAACTTCTCTAGAACCTTTGCACTTTATTTTATAACAGTACAATAAACTGCAGTACCAACTACATTGTGTATCAACAGGAAAGAGCCTAACCGCCCTGGAGTCTTATGCCAGTCATCTGCATATAAAGTGCTCCAAAACAGCAAAAGGAATGTTAATAATGTTTCTTGCTAAGCATTCTGTTATTCATGTTTTCTGGCACCTATCTTTCAAATATCACCTAGTCGTTAATGCAGGATCTTTTGTAAGAGTCCTGTGGAATCATAAAAGTTAACCTCAAAGAGTGGAAACAGCTTCTGCTGTAAATTTAGCTCAAAGGGTCATACAGTCATGGGACCTTTAGTAACAGTTGGGTCTGTCACTGTGCAGGTCACATGTCTATAGAAGTGGACATAAATCAGGCACCATGTTGTGAAACTTTTTCATCCCTTAAACAGATGGAATAGGTCATGAAGAAAACCAAAAATCATACGAAATAGAGGTGCTGGGCTATTGCAGAATAGCTGGGCATTTTAAAGCTTTAAGTTTGTCTGATTATTTATTACTGATAAATATCAACATTATTCACGTATCAATGAAGGTACACAAAATGAAAGAAAATAAAGCTTCTGACTAAGTAGACTCCATATACCATACAGAAATGGAATATTCAAGAACCACTTCTGCCGTGCCACACAGTAGGTATCTCAGGATGGTCAGTTCTCAAAAGCGTATTGGTCAAGATGTTGCCTCCTACTTGTAGTTAATAGAACTATAACTAGAAATATACTGTAGTATATTTATATACTAAATAATACTATACAATATAAATACACTGAAGTTACAGGTATTTATATAATTAAGGTAGTGTTTTTCAGTGCAGATTCAGAAAAAAAAATCTCATGGAAATGCAGATCACCAATGGAGGTAAATACCAACACCTATTGCTTAACTTGCTTTCCTTTTTTGGTCTCCATCAGCTCCTTAGAAATAAACACCTGGTCTCCAAGTGCCTGCCAATTTCAGATGAGGCACTATGATGAAATATATATTAATTAGCAACAAGAAGACTACAGTATTGCAACCATATTCTAAGCAGTCAAATCAGAGCCTGTCCTCAGGTATCAATCTAAGAAGCACAGGCTTCCTGTAAAAAGGAATGTAACAGTAGGAGGGAATGCTCACAGGCTTCCAGGGAATGTTAGTTTCATGTGAAATTCAAAAATTGACTTTGCTGAAGGTAAAAAAAAAAAAAAAGGAGGGTTTGAGAAAACGAAACATAAAAAAGAACAACAATAATCAATCAAGAAAACCCTTAACTTTTCATCTGGATCAGTATCTTACAAACTGCATGCAAAGCAAAACCAAATTGTGTATGATTTCTCAGCTTCATTAGTGGGAAAAGATTTTTGCAGGGAATCCAGGGATTTGATAGACAGTATGAGAAAGACAAACCTTTTCTAAGGAATCATAGAATCATAGAAGGGTTTGGGTTGGAAGGGACCTTAAGGATCATCTAGTTCCAACCCCCCTGCCATGAGCCGGGACACCTTCCACTACACCAGGTTGCTCAAAGCCCCATCCAGCCTGGCTTTGAACACCTCCAGGGATGGGGCATCCGCAACTTCTCTGGGCAACCTGTTCCAGTGTCTCACCACCCTCACAGTAAAGAATTTCTTCCTAGTATCTAGTCTAAATCTACCCTTTTCCAGTTTGAACCCATTACCCCTCATCCTATCATACTCCCCAGTTCTCCTGCAGGCCCCCATCAGATACTGGAAGGCTGCTATCAGGTCTCCCCAGAGCCTTCCCCGGGCTGAACAATGCCAGCTCCATCAGCCTGTCTTCATAGGAGAGGTGCTCCAGCCCCCTGATCATCTTCATAGCTCTCCTCTGAACTCACTCCAACAGGTCCATGTCCTTATGTGGAGGGCCCCCGAGCTGGATGCAGTACTCCAGGTGTGGTCTCACAAGAATGGAGTAGAGGGGCAGAATCCCCTCCCTCAACCTGCTGGCCACACTTCTTTTGATGCAGCTCAGGATACGGCTGGCTTTCTCAGCTGCGAGCACATATTGCCAGCTCCTGTTGAGCTTCTCATCAACCAGCATCCCCAAGCCCTTCTCCTCAGGGCTGCTCCCAATCCATTCTCTGCCCAGCCTGTATTTGTGCTTGGGAAGTTTCTAGGGAAACTATTAGACAAACTTTGCCAGTAAGCAATAGCTTCTAATTCACACATAAAACCTGTTGTGCTACCATTAGTATCAATGGCAGTTTTATCTAAGATTTAAATAAAGATAAGAGCATACTAGTCCACTGTGCTTATAGAAAATGACACAACATTTATTTTAGGCCCCAGGTCTTGGTATGGGGTCAAATAATATTAACCCTCAATTTTGCATAATTTGAGGAATTAAGAGAGAGAGAAATTAGGAGAAATTAAGAGAATAAAGAGAGAAATGTCCATTCACTCTGATTGCAACAGAAAATTGTGATATCAATTAATTAATTGTGAAAATAGCCAGTAAGAAACCATCAGTAAAAGAAGTAAATGAAACTTCTCAAAGATGTAAAAAACCACAGGAAGATTTACAGTGAGTAAATCTTACTAAGACTGACACATCAGAAAATGGAAATGTATCTATGCTAATTGGAAGCATTTTATTTTTTCCCAGAACAATAGTTTATAAGAACTACTGCATTTTATGTTATTAAATCCCAAATGCCAAGATGAAAATTATGTACAGGTATGTATTTAAAGTACTATAAAAAAGACAAATATAAGCATGTTCATTATTGTACACTGCATGTTTATAAAAAGATCTGCATGGCTTTATAGATGGACATATACATAGTACATAAATATAAGCAATTTTTGAGAGAAATGCAACAGGTTTGTATTTATATACTACATATATTATATATCCATCTATAGCATCTGATTTGTATGTGCAATTTTGTAACTTAAAAAAAATCATATTTAATGTCCTTTTTGGAATCCTTTTTTAGTGGGGCAGGAATACAGGCTCTCAAACTGAGCTCTGGCTGGTATGCCACTACAGTTTAGGCAAGTGTTGACTGCATAATGAAAATAAGGAAGAAAAGATTTTAAATCAATGAAAAAAACACAAATGGAGCCATTCAGTACTGCTAAATACACCAGTAATAAAAGTGGCAAGAAAAGCAACAATATTTTTTAGCTGCATGTATCTGTTGATTGAGGTTTTGTCTGTATAGTTAAGTTGTCTAAGAAAGAAAAGATAGAGAAGCAATTAAAACACCAATAATAAAATGTGTGCAGGATTCAACCCACTTTGAGGATGCTTGCATCTTAGTTACTCATCTTCAGATCAGTAACTAATTGAATTAAACCATTGTCACATTGCACAAAATTGAAAATTGAACTGGAAAAAGCATGGCTTAAGGCATGAGGCACAGGACTGACTGTTCTGTTCCATGCTTGGGAACATCTTTGCCTTGAGAGTAAAAAACAGTTTTCTTAAACATTCTGAGTTTTGGCTTCCTTGTTTGTAAAACAGGACATGCTGCTCATGCTGCTTGAAAAGCACTTGGACATCAAAGGGCTGAAAACATGAAATAGGTGCCAGGTGATTATTGCTGTTGCTGCATAAAAGCTGAAGAAACAGATTCACAATCTTCATTTTTAAGACAAAGTGAAAAGCCACCGTAGTCTGGTAAGGCTCAAGTTTAACGTTGTAATAAGTTAAACCTGCAACAGTTGATACCACTTTTCTTGTTTACTGGGGTGAAAAATTCAGGAATTTCTAGCAAATATGCATGGCTTCAGGACACAGGGACACTGGCAATGTATCAAGAGGAACAGAATCCTGGAAGCCTAACATCAAGCCTTAACATGTAAAGAATGACTGGACTCTTAAGTATGTTGTTTGGAATGCACATTAGCAAATGAAAGGTATACAACAAGCTGCTGCTTCTTGATGTGCAATCTTAGTTTCATCATAAATTTATTTCAGATAGGATTATTACAGTATCTCTAAAAACCTGGAGCTGAGCTCATTCACTCACTACCCCTGGAATTGCTTAGTTACTATTGCATCTGGTCTTGTGCGCACTTGGTATCTTTCCTTCTTTTCCTTTATATATGCTTGCCAGTTTACATGTTTATATGAAATATAGTTTTCAATATACAAAGAATACGCACTGAGATCCGAACCCAACGTTTCTAATCTCTAGGAGCACACACTCCACAATAGGAAACTTTTTCTTACAAGCTAAGCCCCATACCAGTTAGTTTTGCTAAACTGTTAGTTGCACAGTTCACCCTAGTTCATCCACAGCACTTATCCTCTTATGTCCTGTACCACAGAACAAGATTGAAGGACAGAAAAGATTAACAAGATGTTCTTATGTTACCCGCATGGGTGGGTTTGAGAACTGGTAATGCAGGTGTACGTTCAGAAGAGACATATTTCAATAACAAGTATTAAGCCAGAGAACTAGGGAAGGAAATTTTTTTACCCACCAGAAGATTTTGCCACTGCTCACCATAGCAAATGATTTACAAAATATTCTTTCATAGGGTGTTGACAGAATACCAGGGAACTAAACTCTGCTGTTCATTTCTAAGTAACAGCATATAACCCTTTTGACTGCAGCGACTTTATCCAAGAGGAAATAGGCATATATAACTGCACAAGTAAAATAACAGAAAAATGTAATAATAATTACAGCTTGGAATTCTTAAAAATAGAAAAAGGCAAACCAAAGGGCACAGAAGAAATACAACACGTCATTAGTTTTTCCTTTCTATATTCATTTACATTTAGCTGCCTGGATCAAGTTACCTGACTTATGAATAAATATGGTATATTTGCTCAGTGATTTACAGTGTAAATAAAGTTACTATGTACTCTACAAAGGCATTACCCAGACTCAAGCATGCAAAACTCCTCCTAGGTAGCATGGGAAAGAGGGCCTTATGTGAGGATTCCCTATTCTGACATGGTGCTTTGTCCAAGGATATTCAGTCTTGGTACCCTCTGAAACTGCTGCTGCCTAAGCAGCACCGTGAGCAGCAAACGAGGAATGTCTCGGAGAGAGGCCTTACAGTGGCTCACTCACTCATGTTGCAAAGCCATGTTCTTGATACATGCTGGGCTTAAAACATGTCTCTCTGCCTTTATCCTGGCCCAATTTTCATTTGATTTGGTCAGTTATGCAATCAGAGATCAGCAAATTCAGTATTAACTGACCATTTGCTGGTCCACATAGACTTGGTTGCAGAAATAAAGCTTTATCAGAATAGATCTAGTACCTGTGTAGAGCTTCATTGCTAGAGATTCAAAAAGAAAAAAAAAAAAAAAAAAAAAAATTTTAGGAGTGGGA
>VZSZ01011421.1:87988-108054 GCA_013398815.1 Ibidorhyncha struthersii | reverse complement strand
AGAATATTTTTTTCTAACAAACACTATAGTCTAGGAAAACTGTGTGAGCTCGTGCTATGAGCCATGGCTGGGGTCTATGGCTATGACTAGCATTAAGGTCAGAATAAAAGGTACCTACTATTGTTGGACTAATATTAGATAATAGTGAATGGCCTAAAATTAAATACTAGCCCACTGGAAGACTTTGGACTTGAGCTTAGCTAAGGATGCCTAGTGTGTCCAGCTGTTTTTCTCTTTTTTTTAAAGAAGACATAAAAAATCCCCCTAGATATTCAACCGTGTGTGTATATATATATACATATAAAAAACTATAAAAATGTGGTTTGTCTTATAAAAACATAGCCTTTTGTCAGCTCTAAATGGACATACTGCAATAATTACAGCACTAATTACACTGTTAAAGGGAAAATCTATCACTGTTTCCATCAGGCCTTCTGTTTTTCAACTATTTGCTCCATACAAACTTGGACTACAATTTCTTAGCTAAATAGTTGCTTAAAAAGTAAATATCGATGGCTCATATTTAAGTCAGCACAGAGTTATGCAGTAGCTATGTCTTCCAAGTGCAATATGTCAGTCTTTTTGGCTAAAAAAAAGGTAAAGACTAATATCTTTTTCTCTTTTCTTAATGAAGCAGCGGCTGCTAGGAAAAGGGAGAACTGTAATCCTTTTAGAAAGATTTTGTAATTAGGGCTTGTCCTGGACATAGTTACTGTTAAGTGGCAAGTTTACTACTTTGGGAACAACGACATTTTGTAGTATATATATCCTCTTTCATCATCATCTGTTCCGAAGAATGAGATAGTTCTGCTGAATATCACTCACACAAAAGCAGGAGATTAAGGAGAGACACCTGGAAGACACTTCGGAATACCCCTATTTCAAGTAGACTATGTATATATTTCAAGAATATAAAATACACCACCATTTCAAGAAGACAAAATTTATACAAACAACCTGAAACTTCACACACACTTAAATTTTAACTATGTTATCTAATCTTACATAGTAAAGCACTTTTTTTTCAACTTTATCTTGTGTAGAACAAAAATCTACCATTAACAGCAAAGCTGTATTCTCCAACCACACATATTGTAAAATAATTATGTTTCAGTAATGCTTTCCTCTTTTTGGAAGCAGTGAAACAATCAACTTTTACTATCAGGAAGTCTTCCTGAAAATAAATCTGGGGTGGAGTATTTACATCAGTGTAACAGCACAGCTCTCTACAAAACAGGACAGTGGACTTCCCCATGTTCTTCACTGGAAACTTGGAATCCACAGGTACTGGACCATGACCTTAATGTCAGACACTGATAAGGCTCTTGTTTGGTAGAATGGCATTATCCATACTTCTAAGTCCTTCAGAAAAATGTGAGGAAGTAAAATTAAGTCTAATTAATCACTATGCTACCAAACCTTTCTTGAAGAGGATCTACACCTCTACGGCATTTGTGTTTCAAAAAATCCACTGGATTGTGTGTAAAAATCTCTAAACCTGTTTATCTCCTATTTGTTTTTGAGGTATGGAAAGCTCCAAAGACTTAATCTAGCTGGTACAGAGAGAAGAAAGAAAAAAGAAAGCATTTTATAAGAACACTCAGAACTACAAAATTTGCTTTATTTTTAGCACAAAATTGTCAAAACTCAAAACTGTAATTAAAAGAAAAAAGCTATGTGTTTAAAAATGTGGCAACTTACTGGAGAGTATTCTATGAGTACAAATGAAGGTTAAATTGAGAGTACATTACTTTCCATGAATTATTCATTGAGAGCTAAACAAGGCACACTAAGAAATGAGTTTTGT
Organism: Ibidorhyncha struthersii; assembly: GCA_013398815.1. Lineage (NCBI taxonomy): Eukaryota > Metazoa > Chordata > Aves > Charadriiformes > Charadriidae > Ibidorhyncha > Ibidorhyncha struthersii. The sequence continues at coordinate 106,247 of VZSZ01011421.1, read as the reverse complement.
CACTAGCCTTGAGCTGTCGGAAGTTTTGGTTGCTGATTTAAACTAGTCAGCTAGGCTCCTGCTACAGACAACTCTGATAGGTACTTGCTGGGGTAATCTATTTCCATGATTCAGACATCTATTTTAAGACAGAGAGAACTGCTCCTCACAGCTGTCTGTCTGTCTTTCTGTGGACTGTGGCTGTCTGCTTGTTTTACATTAGAAACCTAGATTTTGGGCGATCCAAGATGTAGTTGATAAATCCTATAGTACCAGCATAAAAACTGTAAGTTTTTATAACAAAACTTTTTTTTTTTCCTCTTCAGTCTCTTACTTGTAGCAGTTGAACTGAATGTACATAGAATTAAAAATTTTGCTCTAGTGGAAATGCAAATTTCAAAATATTTTCATATTTGGCCTCACATCTTACCATTTTTTTGGATAGCGTAAGCAATGAACAATATCAAGACATCACCTCTGTAGTCCATAACTATCATGGTTCAAAAAAGCTCCAGCTCTGACCTCTCACCCCTTCCTCCCCAGAAGGGGGAAAAAATAAAGCAATCAAAAGGAATATATATATAGTAGATCAGCTATGCAAAACCACTTAAAACTTATGTAAGACTGAATTTTCCTGAATACCCAGACATCTGGAAGGGGATACAGTGTGGTCTCATGTTCACTGATTCTAAATTTCTCCACAATTTAGGGCTAATTTATTAGTTCTATGTGAACTCTCTATTTAATTTTTATCTGTTTGAATTTTCCCTTATTAGACAACATACCAGGCATAAGAAAAGAATATTGCAGAATAAATCTCAAAGAAACTGACAGCTACACTGACAGTTAAATACCACCAGAGATGATGATAGCCAGAAACTTCATGTTGTTGTGAATGTATAAATTCCAGAAATTGGATGCAAGCTTTTCACTGCCAATACAGTGCCACATTGGACATGGACAATGTGCATCTTTTGTCTTTGCCCTTCTATGAGTAAAACAGATACTTTGAGTGTCATCAAATTCCTGAAAATATGTCATAGCTCAACATATTATATAGGTTTCCATAGAGGCATATTTATACGTAGGACAGCAATTCTGAAACTAGCAGTTTTACTTGATACTTAGCAAGTATTTTCCTTTTGCATACTCTAATGATAGCCTTCTAGTATAGCAAATCAATCTTTTCCCTTTTCTTGATGCTCTCCTTCAGCAGTTGATAAGCAAAGCCATCTCTATTTTTAACCATTGAATCCAATCCAGCTAACTTCCTTCCAAATGTTTGCCACTGTGTTAAATGCAGAAGAAAGAATCTTTAATTAAAAAAAGAGGAAAGGCACCAAGTCCTTCTCTTTCTTGCCTTAATTTTTTTTTAAATAAAGGGTGTTTGTCAACCTTACAACACATTTCCTTAAAAAATGGAAAAAAAATTACCAATGTACAATTACAATGGGAAGTTCTACCTGTTCATTCCCCTTCTGTGACTGACATGTCTGCAAGTCCGTTACTGAGGTACTACTACAGATAATTTTCAATGACGATGAAGAGCAGTTCAAATCGATTAAGGTGCCTGGACTTAACTCATTGCTTATCCGACAGAAGAGTACCTCTAAAAGAATACAGATAACCAGTATCTTTTTTGGTTCCAGGATCTTGGTATTTTTTTAAAGTTTTACTTTCTCAAACACAATAAAACCTAAATATTAAATTGTCACTTCTTTGAAGAAATATGAAACTTTTCTCTCCACTCTTTTATAAATCGAACAACTGAATGAAAGTCACTTTTCCTCTAAATAAATTTTCCTTTAGAGGAATATGCCATTTCAAGTAACAAAAGCTTTGTCACCGTAGCTTTTTAGAAAGGGTAGATTTACACATTCTTCATAAGAAGATACATGGTCATGATTGTTACCCACTATAACATAAATTATGTCTCAGTTGTAAAGTATGAAAGTTTAAAAATGTTATGTCGATTATGAGTTTTGTGCTTTAAATAGCTATAATTGGATTGGTCTAAACCTCACAGATTTTCATTATCTAATTTCCCTTATATCAACCAATGCTTCAAGTGACCTCCTCCTAGCCAAATCTTATTTTCATTCTCCTTGAACTCTGATGGATTTTGAAGCCAGAAACTATTCCCTGACTCTAAAAATTCTTTCACACTCAGCATCCTCTCCTCTCACATTTCAACACTGCTGCCCATCTGAAATCTTGTTTTCTTCTCTCAGTTTTACCCTGCATCTTCTCCAAAGACAATTCTGTAGCCCTCTTTTTTTTGACATCTTTCTTATCCACTATCTTAAATCTATTCTTAAATAGTTTTAAACACCAGGTTTGTGTTCAGGAGCCATTATGTAGTCTTCTGTATTAAATTCTTGCCTCATTTTACACAGCCATGGTTCTCATACTATTTTCTGATACTGCCCTACAAGCAAAATGTTAAAACTGAGCTTTAAATGAGCATTATCTCGTAGGTTTTCTGTCACATGGATAGCACTCTCAGTTATTCATGCTATCCTAAAATGTTTTCAGCCTTGATCCTTCATTTTGTCCAAGCCGGCCTTGCTATAGCTGAGTACCCTTGCTTCCACTTGGATAGGATTTCTAAGAATTATTCTGTCCAGAGTCCCAAAAGATGATCAGACCTTTAGTCCCCACTGGATTTGGCTGGTATCACCACTTCCTTGGCAAAAAGTCTGCCACGTCTTTCTGGCTCACTACTTCAACAGTATAATTTCACTTGTATGTCCCTGTGTATAGCCCCTTCTTGTATGAAATTTATATTTTCTACATAAACTCCATTCTCTTTCCTCTAAGAAATTTTCATCTCCACTGTATCTATTAGTTCGTCAAACAGTTGACTTCAATCTGAAAATAAAGACTGCTTCAGTCACCAATTTTTGTTTCTTTCTTAAGCATTTTGTGCTCTTCATGCAGACCCTGTGTGCAGGGTAAAAGACCCCATCAAATTTCATATCCACTCAACCTTTTTGTTTAAATTACTCCTCAAATAATGCTCTTCTTAGAATGGCCAGAGAACGGCCATGTCTCACAAGGGCTAGAGAACACCAACTTGGACTTTTATTTTGTATAAGCTCGAGTGAAACCCTAGGCTTGCTGCAGTTATTGCTACTTCAGTAGATCCAGACTCACATTGTCTACATTTTATGGTGACTACCTTTTCTCCAAATGCAGTTGTTCAAGTTGCCTTTTTAGTATTGTGTCATATTTGTCACAGATATCATGAAGTCCTTGGAAGAGTATGTCTATGCCACACCTTGAAGCTGTTTCACACATGCCTGAAACTTGAGAATATTCAAGAAATTAAGAAACAGTTATGCAAGGACTAAATTTATTTTAAATTACTTTAAGTCTGTGTTGAAGCTGGTCACAGATACAGTGTAAAATTAGAGTACACATATTAAATTGCATTTGGTGGTTTGCGTTGTATAAATAATGTCCTTTTGCCAATATAGATTTATAGTATGCTGTACCAGAAAAGTATATTTAATGATTTTATAGACATTTACAGTAAAAATAAATCTAAACTGCAGCAGTTATTAATTGAAACTACTTAATTTAAGCAGCATGTATAACACAATGTGCTTACTATTGGTTGCTTTAGAGACAATCTGGGCTGTATTTCAGTGTGTTTGCACGAAACCTAGAAAAACTAGAATCAGCGGTTTCATTCTACTGTCAGCATTTTACATGTAACTTTGAAAGGTGGTTTGTTTGGTTTCTGTTACACATCCAAGGGAAGGTTAAAAAATAAAACATACTGGGTTGCAATGACCATTCTGAATTCTTATTCTCTTTTAGTTCCCATCTTAAATTACCTATGAAAGTACTACAAAAAATAAACTTCTCTAAGAATATGTGTAAGTTTACATGAAAATAACTGATCCATTTATAGAAAAAATCAGAAAGATTCAGATCTGGAAATATTTCAATAGTAAAGATTGTTTTGTTTTGTTTTCAAAGTACACTGGCAGTTTTACAAAACACAGTAAGAGGCACATTTCTGTCTCTGGAATATGAAGTTATAAAATGTTGAAATTCATTTTTGCTGTTTAAGCAACTTCTATATATGTAAATAAACTCAGTGCTGCAAAGTCTTGTCCAGCTGATCAACACCCAGATAAGGTGACATTTAAGAAGAGAAAAACTGGCTGAGATTTTTTTTCTCTTTTGTTTCTCTCCACTGTGTTCTGTTATTTTGGACAGGAACACAAATAAATGATTCACTTTTGCCTTTTACAACTGAAAAAATGGTCTTGGTGTATAAAACATTTCTCAGTTAGGATACCATTCTTGCAAAGATAAGGATGAACTATTAGGGCATTTTGCCTAAAAAGTTCACATATAGTGCTGACTAGTTGAAAAACTATGACTTCTTCAATATTTATTTTTAAATTGTGTTTGACAGTGTTAATGAATTTAATAATTTTATGAACATTTGAAGCTTAGTTATCCCAATCTTTCTTGTCCAAACAAAGTCCTCTAAACAGTGTATTGGAAATTCTTGTAACACATGGTTTGCATCTGCATTGTTTTTCCTTCTAGCACAACAGTTTCCCCACTCAAGCCCACTACTGATTACTTGCTTTACGACCTGTGGCCAGATGGTTCAAAAAGTCATAATTTTAGAGAAAGCTCTGGGCAGAAATCTTTCTTCTGAAAAGGCTTACACAGGAGGAGATTATAACAACCACTAATTCTGCCAATACTCTTTCTCAGAAAGGCACCTAAGGAAAATAAAGACTCAAGAATATTTCTAATCTTTAATGAATTTTCAACTATGTAGAGAAAGAGAATAACCTAGAAACAGAAAAACTTTATTTAACTCAAGCAAATTTGAAACTCATTTAAAAGCCACAGCTACTAAAATAATGATTGCAGTCCTTAGCTTTGCAGTTCGCACAGGATTCATGTCCTCTTGTCTGAGGATATGCATATTTTTTTAATACAGGACCCCCTGCTCGCACAGTCCCAGTAAACGAAGCAATAACATCAGTGGCTGCCTTGCCTGAGACAGACATGTGCCCGGCTGCACACCACTGGAGGCTCAGAGCTCTCAGGGAGGAGGCTGAGCTCTCAGGAATACACAGAGTACCTTCAGGTCTACTGATTCACAACCTTGTTAGGGACGACCAATGTATTTCCAAAATGTGGGCCAGCAGCTGTTTGTACCAAAACAATGTCTGCTTTTCACTTCTCAAAGAACAAGTATGTCAGAGAAGGATTGTTTTGTTTTTTGAAATAAAACAGGGAAAGATCTGAGACTACTCTTCTAGGATCCGAATCCAAGTCTTCAAAAATGTAGATACCGACAATGAAATCTGTAGTACCAAAAAGTGCAGAGTTCAAACGTGTTAATTTTGTAAGTTCATAATCAATGCAAGACATTTCTAGAGAACTCAGATTTGCAGATGAAGATGTCTTTCAAAAAGTGAGTTGACAGTACTAGAAAAAGGGAACAAAGTTTGGGTAAACAATCCTTTCATCTAGATCTACAAAGCAGTAAAAAAAAGACTAATATGAATTAGAATCAAATGTGTTCTTAGTTTAATCTAATTCTGTTCATTAATTAGACCTAGTAAAAAAAAAAACAACAAACAGCCAAACAACAGTATCTGTGATATCTGTGAAGAACAAAGAGATGCTGGAAAGGAAACAAATAGCATATCCATAGAGAGCAAAAAGAGAGAAACAGCGTCTATATAACAGAAGGTGGCCAGTGGGAGGATGAGGTAAACATAACATTGAAAAAAACAATGTCTCTGTGGATTCTATTAATTTTAGTGTCAAGTAAAATGACAACTTTTAATTTCTAGGCTTGCCTTTTGAAGATATTGCTAGGTGTCCTTTTTGTGTCACACTGACGGCTGAGATATGACATGGCTGCTGTTGTTTCTGACCTTTCTCCATTGGTTCAGAAAGATGATTCTAGATTGCAGAACTTCTGTGTCTTGACTCACATGGTTTCTATGGCAACATCTAGCACACGGGATAAAGTATATTACATTGATGAGGAGCAGATGTAGGATCTATGGATTTTGATATTTCTGTTGTGAAAGATATTGATTGTGATGGCTCTGGAGAGGCATTGGCCTTCTTAATAGAAGAAAAAATTAAAACTCTGCTTGTGAGCCTCAGAATTTTGCCTGTATAGCTTGGTCAAATCCTTCTGTTTTTTCTTTGTTTTCTGAGAATGCCATTTAAAATAGGCGTCCTTCAGCTCAGTATAGTAAGATGGAGAAGGGGTTAACGAAGCATTAGAGAAATGAATAAGAAAAAAATGCATTGGAGCTTTAGAAAAACATGAGTTATTTCCCTGACACAAAGTTCTCTTCAACTCTTATCAGCAACTGAAATCTTAATGAAAAAAGCCATTGAACGTCAGAATAGTTAAATCACTTTTCTAAACAACCTTAAGGCCTCTCCTACAATACAGTCATCCTTTCATCCTTTACATATCCTGATTTTTGTCTAGTTTTAGTTTGAATATGAAACTGACTTGATCTTTTATCTCTTGCATTATGTATTATTTAAAACAAAATTAATAACTTAAGTCTTTCTCTCCTGCAAGGATTTATCCACAGATGTATGGAACTGATAGAACTTCAGTAATCCTAATCTGTGGTGTAGACATGAATCTGTGGTTCAAATCTGAATATGCATGAGAGCACCACATTCAAAGTTATCCCGCTTCAACTTTTGTAACATAAGCCCTTTTGATAAGCTGGAGCGGCTACACTGGAGCAACAGAGTATGTTCCTCTTCCCTTGGTAGGTATAACACTCAAAACCTGTTTTCCCTAAAATAGAAAATATCAGTTCTTATAAACAAATACTACTACCACCAAAAAAAAGGGCATTTTAAAATAAGACCTTACAGAACACGCCTCAATAGTACTTTACTTGATTTTCTTCAATTTATACTTCAGATCTCAGTTCTGCTCCTATTTTCTTATCCATATCAGAAATCAGCCTGGGATCTCTTTCAGGCTCAGCTGATGGGCCATTATTCCTGAAGAACTAAGATCTGCTATAGCAGACATGCCTATTAAGTATGCAAAGTGATATTTAACTGCTCAATAAGTTTAGTTTACACGGCAGATTTTAGATACACACACTGATTTTTACTCTGTTCCAATTGATTTATAAATTGAAGTTGATGATTGCTAGTAACACTTTCCTGCCTCATTTTGCTTTATAACTTCAGCAAACACCATCTCTATGTTATACGAAAAAAAAAAAGCACAGAAATACCCCACTAAATTGAGTGGTTATTTACATCGGTAGAGAAAAAAGCACCACAAATAATATATTATGATACTTTTTAAAAAGTCAGTTTGCAGAAAGAGTATGATAGAAAAACCTCACCTAAGAAATATTGCCCTTTTTTTAAAAAAAAAAATATAACTATCACCAATGAAAAATAAAATAAATAATGAAGAATGAGCTACAGCATTTGCAGCTTAATTAACCAGGTTTGTATTTGGATGAACAAATGGATACCCATTTCAAATCTCAGGGGCATATTTTTGTTCACATGTGCTCTGCTGTCACTTTTCTCTCTCAACATATAAAAGTCAGAAATATGAAGATATACATACTCCCATGTTATCCAATTGAATTTCATGCTAAATGAGATTCTCAAAACTTCTTGCAGTCCAGGTATTTTCCTTGGTTTTAATCAATCTGAATTATTCATTATGGTACGTCACTTTCCTGCCAGTTATCTCAGCAAGATAGGTTCAGTTCAGTTAACACATGTACTTGGGAAAGCATTTTTCCCTGTAAATTTGCTGGTATAATTAGCAAGAAGCTGAGTTACCTCAGCAATACCTTTTTTTCTGAGCACTATTTCATATTTTTTTACTACTTTCTCACAAAACAGGCAAGTCTTAAAGTTAAACCAAATCAAATAGATGTCAAAGAGATAATTCCTGAAATTTGTTCTCTGTACTTTGGTCCATCTATCACACTAACACACAGCAGCGTGCTAGTTCATGAACTTCAGTGCATACCAAGTTACAGGTAAAATGTATGGTTGTTTTCATAGTATATTGGGCTTCTGTATAGTAGGATCAGGAATATTCAACATAGAACAATGTCGTACAGTTGCACTGCATTGTCTAGTTTAACTAGGCCTCCAGAATTTTTCTTTTTTTGGAGAGGAAAAATTAATTACAATTTTTGTATTTGAACTAAAAATGGAAAACAGTAACAACAAAAACTCTTTACTTCCTCACCAGCAAAAACAAACTTTGTATACCATCTCAGAAGTATTGAAGATAAAATGCAATGTTTCAAAGTGATATGTTACAGAACCTAAATTTTACAGTGTTGATTAGATCTCTTTGCAGTGGTTCAAAGGGGGAGGAGCTCAAGTAGCACTGGTTTAAAGTTCCTGCTGCTTTAAAGTGTACAGACCTAAGGGCACACATGAAGCAGGAATGCTGTTTTGGTCCTATGAGTTGATATTCCAGGAAATGTCAGCACTTGCAGGCCACTTTGGTGACCTGAACAGTAAGGCAGCCAAGTTTATAAATTAAGTTTCCAGTAGCATTTCTTAAATGCTATTTCTTTCATTAAAAAGGTCTTCTTTAAAAGGCGTTTAAATTTTTGCCATATTTTTGATTAAAATTAATTGACGACAGCATTAACATGGATCATACATTCTGAAAATCTGTCAACAAGAACCACAAACAAATTCTTGATACTAAATTCACCATGTTGCTTTAAAAAAATAAATGAAATAAATGCTTCTCAAGTACAGTGGCTGTGAGAGATATAGAACTGATAAATAGCAATGTAAAAATTTTAAGAATATGGTCTGAAGCCCAGAAGATGATCTTTCTGCATGGCAACACCAGTGACCTGCCATATTTGTCTACAAAAGAGCTAGGATTTTTCCCTAAATTTTTGCCTTGAAAACTGTAATGAAGCTGTTAAATGAATCTCATCAAGATGCTGCTTGTTACTGGCAACTTGGGATGGCTCTGACCTATTCCTGGTCTTACACAAATCATTTGTTATTTATTATATAAGTAATTCTAATAGGTTAAATTATATTCAGAGAAGAAGAATGTTTATCTTGATATCTTGAACTCAGTAAGGTATATCCATGAAGGTAACTCAGTGGGGCAGACTGTCACCTTCAGGAACTGCTGTTTCTAAGGAGCTGCAAATCTTGTTTTGCTAAAGACAGATACTACAGATAAAAAAGGCTCTAGGAAGCTGGGAAACAATTTCAGCCTTGCAAAAGATAGAAATAAAAGAACTGAGCTGCAGCAGTATGACACAGCTTTTTGCTAATGATTGCTTAGACAGTGGTCATACATCACTGTAATACCACCTCTTTCATCTACATTCCTTTCTCCCCCTAAGTGTTCTTTCTTTTCTTTTCCACTATTTGCCCCGTATTTTTCTGTCATGTAGCTAAATCAAAGCTGGGTATTAAAGCTGTAAAAGTTAATTCTGTGGCTCCTCTGAATTTTCTGTGGTTACACATATCTTAATTTTCAGCTCTCAAGTCCACAGGTATTAAGATGCTACTCTGCAACCCATCGTTTGTAGATGAAAAATAATATCATACTATTTTGAATTTTAAGTTAGAGATATTGAAAAAGCCTAAGCAAATCACTAGATTATTAGAAATATGCAAAATAGAGACAACATTTTATTTAACTTCCTGCCAAGTATGGCAAGAAAAGATTTTTCCACAAATGTGCTATGAGCAAAGTGTTACACTACTAACCATAAACAAAATTGTAGTGCTATTACGTATACTTAGTGACACAACAAACAGAAAGAAGGTAACTAAAGCAGGCAATTTGTTAGCCAGAAATAAATTCCAAAAACATGGCAGAAATTCTGCAATGACTTCAATTAAGGAATAGGAATAGATAACAACTATAATGAAAAACCAATTATTTATGTTATATATAAAAATATTAAATCTAAAAATGTTTCTAAGCTACAGATGTAAAATGTGTTGCAGAAAAAATAATCCTTTTCCTTAAGTATGTAGAGCCAAAACACCTTTCTAACAGTATACTCATACTTCATTTTCCTAATCCATCCGTTACTAATGCAAAAATAATGCTGCTGCAACAAAGTTAGAATAAGAGCTGTAGGACTTCAAATGCAGATGCCTAAGAACGCTTTACATTGTTACCACAAACTGCTTTACATTGCTTTACATTATTACCGTAACTCCTAAAGCAGCTATTTTGAGGGAAGTGACTTTGTCTGCAAACCCGAATTGCTGGCATGAACAAGATCATGTCTTACTGAAGCAGTATGTACTTGGAAGCAGTTTTACCCTTTTATAGTAACACTGTATGACATTTAACGGTGAATTAAATGTTCCAGGATCAAAAAAATATATTGTCGCAAAAAGAAATGTAATCTAAACCATTTAGAAGTGTCACATGAAATAATATTTACAATAAATTGCTAATAACATCCATTTATTTCTCTTTATGAAAGTTAAGAAGCTGGCAAACTGCAGCTCCATCAGGCAGTTCTGCACTGTAATAAATAATTTTTACTGACGTTCTCTGACTGCTTTTCATCCTCCTTCATTTAAACTTGTATTAGCTGTTATAAACTGTAATCAAAATGACAAATTAATTCAAAATGAATGGTCCAAATTACAAACTATCCTCCTGGTCAAAGATCAGCTGTTCCTTTGAAAGGGTGAAGAGAGTGCAAATTTAGCAAATCTCTCTCTCAGTGGAGAGAGCACAGCTTTTCCAGGATTGTCTGCTGCTTTCTTTACATCTTAAAACAGTCCCATTATACAGCTGGGAAATCTACATCTTGAAAGAATATCAGGGAGGAAGAGGCTGGTGAGTTTTGCATGTTAATAGCAGCCCGGGCAGTCTGGGTCACACTTCCACCCTCTGTGATGTGAAAAGTAGAATTTTAGATAAATAAAGTTTTCAGGGTATGACTGTCAAAATCACATTGCTCTGCCCTGCCAATCTCTGAAATNGGTTTTGGGAAACTTTTTTAGATTTAGCCACTTGAAGACAAAAAAAAAAAAAGAGACTTTTTAAACAAAGTCTTGTGATTCTCCAAGGCATAATTAAAAACAGCTGGAGTTGACCGTCCTGTAATATAATCAAGCAGAACATAATATAGTCCAGTGGAAAACTGTGATCAGCGATCAGCTTATTTTAATGGAGCAGAAAGGGCGTAAACCCTTCCTGGTTTGGAGGCTACCATGGGTGACCCAAGCCCTGGACCAGGGACCTCTCCAGATGAGTATTTTGTCCCCTCATGTTCTGCTCTGGGGAGCAGGATAAGTTAGTGTCCAGCTAGTCCCAGTTCACCAGCTGGAAGAATTCCTGGGCTCTTTTATTCACTGTGTAGATACAACCAAGGAAAAATCACTCACTAAAACCCGTCCAGCTAGCGCTTTCTGATAGTATCAAGCTACATCAAAAAGAGCTTTCACATAAAAATTTTACAGAAACATAGAGTTTTTGACATTCAGCACGGATAAGACAATCATACCATGGTATGATTATGTGTTTAACAGACCTATCTGGATTACTACTTATTTCTATTTAAATTTTATATAGATAAATATAAGCCCAATATTTGGTCTACTTAGGGGTCCAGACTGAAAAGTACGCAGAGCNAGACTGAAAAGTACGCAGAGCATAATTAAAATTTTATAACTTTTTATGATATCCTAGCAGGGATACCCAAGCAGAAAGAACTGTGACAGCAAAACTTGAGCCCTTGGTGGATCACAGAGGTATCTGTTCTCTACATGTGAGGATGAAGTATTGTCTGTATCTTGAAACAGATTTTTAATGAGATCACACCACATTTTGCTGTTGGCCCCAAGTATAAATTAGTATACCATCTGTGATATATCATTAATATTCTTATCTATAAACAATAAGTATTATTTTGGCATTAAGATGTGCTTGTATTTGCACTGTAAAACCACTCTGGCTAGAATTCCTTCTGTTTTCTATGATCCCGAGCACAGTTTATCAGAAAACAGAGTACACGTATTTTTATGCCAAATTTGGATAAGCCTCAAAATATGCTGTGTTCCAAGATACACTGTGCGGTGTCATGTGGGAGAGAGCTTAAACAGTGACTGCGGCCAAGAGGAAACATGGAACAAATACAGTTTGCAACTTACATACTCATTAAGACTGCATTATTCCCTTACTAAGGGAACCATCTGGATGCTGGGATTAATGTTAAGAAACTACATGAAAAGTATCTGCAGAAATCAATATTTTGTTTCAGAAGGCTGACAAGATTAACCACACATGTTCGTATAATGTAAACTTCTTCCTGATACTCAGGTGCCAATGACTCCTCTATTCAGGAACCCATCACTTCAAGATATCTCACAGCAAATTCATGGGAGTGTTTTCCTCACACTGTGTTTAGAAGAAACTTAATTTTCTCCTCTAACACCAGCAAAAGCCTAAGTCAGTGGATTTACTTCTACTGTTTTACGGACGTACCCCAGTTTTCAAATTATCAATTTCCTGACTGTTCAGTCCCTGGTTCAGTGGAGCACAAATGATGTTGAAACATTTGGCTTGGCTTCCAAAGCATAATATGAAACAGATGAACTTTGTTGCTTAGAACAGCTGACTTTTCTGCTTTTCCCATTTAATATTTGCATGACCGTATTCTTTTCCATTTTCCTTTTATTTTACGAGTAAGAGGAGCAAAAAGCAAGGAAAAATTACTTAACTGGATGGTAACCTAGAAGTTGAAACATGTTTCACGCACCTAGGAAAAACCAAGTAAACATAAGAAAATATTCACATCTATTAGTGTCATATGAATTAAGGTAAAAAACTGCATCATTTGCATATTGCTACATGATGCTTCTGCCTTACATGAGAGCTGTCAGAGCAGCCGATCCTGCTCCATCTGCAATATTTTAGTTGACAATTATGAATTCCATGTATTGCCTCATTTCACTTTATCAGACAGAAAAGAGAACTTTAGATTGAACAGATCAGACTAGAGTGTTTCTCATTTGAAAAAAAAACAAACCCACAAAACAAAACAACCAACCCTGATGTACTGTTTCCTAGGCATACATTCGCCTTTGGAAGGGGTGAACGCTTCAGCCATCCATCCATCCTCCTTGTGCTCTGTACACCTAAAATGGTCATACAGAGAAGCAGAGAAGTCACACCTTAAGAAACTAGCAAACTTTTCCTTGGAGCATGAACTCCCTGTGTTTTCTCTGCGGGTGAGAGGTTTCTCACTGCAGATCTGATGTGGGCCAAATATAATTCCTGGCAAAGAAAGTGGAAGTAAAGTCACTGAAGAGTGTTATCCTGCCCAAGTGCTTTTGTTTGGTGCTTGTACTTCTGTAGCAGCTTGTAACAAGGGCTGCAGGTGCATAGTCACGTCTGGAAAGAGCTTGGGGCAGGAAAAGGTGCCTCCAGATGACATGTCATGAGGACACAGAAATACCTGACATGGCTCACTTCCCAACAACTGCAGATTAAATTGGATTCACAGGGTAACTCATAAAGTATATTAGAGTAACACAGATATAGCTCAAGCCAGAGTTATTTTGTATTTTTCTTTTTTTTCATGTTTGGCTTTTTGCTTCATCTACATCTGTTATAACCAAGAAAACATGAGCCCCCCCATTCTCCATCTGGAGGCAATTATATCACATTTAAGTAGTTTTAATTTCTTCCATTTTAGTCGTCTTCACTAGCTAAATACTTTAGCTAGTGTTAACAGGAGTTTATCTGATCCTGCTTGGGAAAGACAATAGATATTCTTAGGCTTTGCTGTTGTTTGTTCTGCTGTGTCATTTTGCTTTTACAACTTCAACAGAAATTTGTACCAAAGCCTGTGAAAGCTAAGCCACTAAACAGCCGAGTATTGACTGGAAATGATACAAAGGTAAAATAAATACAGGAAAGCCAAGTTCATGTGGACAAACAGTAAAGTACTCTGTAGTCAGCTTCTTCCTGGCAAACTTCTGCTAGTTTGCTCACTTTACTGTAGGATATACACACACACACGCATATGTGTGTATGTGCATACTGTATATACTGTATGTATAATATACGTGTATATAAGGACTCTAAGTATGAGTATGTTGACGGGAAGCATCTGTCTCCTCCTACTGCCGAGACCCCCGATTTCTGAGGTTGCATGGATTCTGGCAGCTTGCCTGAAGGACTTTCAAACCTCCTAACAAGTCGGGAATCCTGAAGAAGAGATCTAAATCACATTTTATATTTAATTACCTTGAAAAAAAGAAATGTTCTTCCCAGAGAAAATTGTGTAAAGCTGGCTATTCATCATGAGTTTTTTTTTTTTCTTGTAGAAATGCAAAATTTCCACTGAGACTGAAATTCTACCTCCTGCAATGATCCCTACTGCCTTCACTCAATACTGTGTCCTTGTAAACTTCTCTCAGAGGAAGGGGAACAGGCAGACACGGAACAAGAGAAAAAGTACGTGGTAGTGGAAGAGAGACTATTCCAACAGGGTTAAAAACACAGAATGTCTAGTCTGGCCAGTACAGACACTACCAGGTGTTTAATGGAATGGGAGGTTATTGCTCATGAGTCAAAATTAGTTAATCAGCAAATCTGTTAACTTACATCAGAAGTGAAATAGAGGGTAATAATGGAAATTTTATAATGGAAATGTTATTAAAATTGTATTTCTATGACAATAAGAATATTATAATTCATCTAGACCATGTATCCTCATCAGAAGCTCTGAGTTTACTTCTAGTCACTCTGCATTAGAAGGAGCATTGCAACAGGAGGAGGGGTTAAGAGATCTGCAACATGAATGATATGGACACAAAATTTTTTCATGTGAAAAGAGTCACTGAAAATACAGATCAATTAGAAAGCTGATGAGCAAGAGTGGTATACAAATATATAAAACAACAACTAACCCTTTAGCAACATAAAGTCACAATACTACTTAAAACATTCTGAGGCAAAAGACAACAAGAGAATGAAGAAACTCCTGCACAGAGAGTTCACTTGTGGAAGTGAGTGCCAAAAGATACTGCTGAAGCCAAAGATTCAGCAGGTTTTTAATTAAAAAATTATCAACATTTGGTGTAAATAAATAAAATACCCAGACTTGTTAGAGTAAGCAATACACACACCAAGGAGAGTTCTGGAGTACTCATACATAGGAACAACTGAAGATGTTGAGGAGATTCTCTCTCAAGGAAGATTATATTGTAACCACCAAGTTTCTTCCTGTTCTCTCTCAAATGTTTGCTGCTGGTTGTTGTCACAGCCCAGGAGCCGGATTAGCTGGCATGGACCACGCCTGCGATGAAACATAACCGCACCCCTATAGCTAAGGACACCAGAGTGGTGTATGTGCCGGACCCTTCGAGGTGGGAAGGAGTCTCTTTTTTTGTTTTTTTTTTTTCCTTTTTTTTATCCTCTTTATTTCCTCTTTTCTTTCTGAAAGGTGCATTAGGGCCTTAAATTACATTTTAGTATATTGCAGAAGTTTCCAGTTAACACTTATGTAAGCTTTCACAGAGACAACTGAAACACAAAATGACTTGTAGATATTAGTGGTTTCTGGGGCTCAGAAATAAGTTGTATTTACCAGTTCCAATAAGAAATTCCAGTTTTTCATTTTTCTTTGCAATAAAAAAAAATATCTATTCAGATCCACAATGGACATAAAACATACTCTACAATGGTATAAACCAAACATTGGTAGGTTACCCCTGTACCACTCTTCTTCTTGTTTAATGCAGTATCTAGAAATTAATTACAACATTTTGACATGGTACATACTGAACTAGCGTCAGCTTGTTCCTGATGTATTCAGTATCAGATTGAATGATAGATCTATTTATAGTGCTCCTAGAATTTGTTATACATCAGGGAATTGCAAGTCAGATAGTCCTGACATTAACATAAATATCCATGGACATTTAAAATTTGTAAATCAAACTGAGTATTTCCTGGTGTTTATGGTTAGTGTAATCTTTTTCTGCATCCAAAGGGATGCTAATGCTGCTCCCAGCCTAATCTGGAAGGCCAGCTTTGTGTGGGGATTGTTTCGGCCACAAACAGCAAAGGCCAGACATTTATTTATTGTAAACCGTAGAACACTAGTCATTATAATTTACTTCACCGTGTATCAAAGAACATTTCCTGATTGTTATTCATACAGCTTTCTGGCTTAGGCTGTTAGAACTTACTTAAACATGAATTGGAAAAAAGTTGTTGATAAAATACCTGTAGATTCAGTTTTCTGTTTATTTTACATTACCTAAATCACTTCCAAGGCAGTAGCAAGAAAAACAGAACCCCACAGAAAAAGCACTCGGGTAACACTAGTCCAAAGCAGCAAGAAGAAACACTGACAGACTCAACCTCTCCCACTGTGACAGGCTCACTCAACCTACCGGTGTGAGGATCACCTACGTCCAAGAAATTTAAGCAACAGCTGAAACTTTTGAAAGTGTTATTTGTGTTCAGGGTTTTTTTTTTGTTTGTCTGGTTTTTTGTTTTGGTTTGGTTTGTTTTTTTTTTTTTGTTTGGTTTGGTTTGGTTTTTATTTATTGTTTCCTGCTGTTGGGGACCTATGGACTGGGAGTGGACTTTCTGAGGATTTAGGAAATGGTGTAGAGACTCTATATTTAGTTATGATCAGGGACTCTCTGGACAGTTTTGTCAAGGACGTAAGTCTGCAGCAACACCAAGAGACAAGTATGATTCACTTGCACCTGCTTTCCTACCGCTATTTTACCTGACTAGCAATATGCTTTGCTATTTTGCCACTTTTCCCAAGATTTCAAATTAACATAACCAAATGTCTGAATTGGGAATGATGATATTTTGGCATGCAGATTTGCCTAAAATAAGTCTGAATGAGATTCAAAACATAATTTTAACAGTGACATGGCATACTCTGCATTACAGAATTTCTGAGCTGAATATGAAATCAGCTGTGTGACTCCTCATGTTCACTAGAAAAGTCCACACTTACGCATTCATATATTTTATTTCTTAGGCAATGTTGAATGACTAGTCAAAAAGAACCAAAGTAATTCCAGTGTTCTGGGACTCTAATCCCTAATAAATAAAACAATAAACTTTAATCTGGTTTCTGTTCCCATTTCATGACAAGGCTTATAATAACAAAAAAGTAAGAAAATTACACTCTGCTCACTAAGAAAGCTTTGACATCATTAAGAAATCCCCTTAGAGAAGGGATTCCTGAAAATTGCTGTTTGAGAAAGAGATTCCACATTCCAGCCCAGCTCCCGAGAGTTTAGTGGCTTGGAGTACGATTATCTGGCAGGAGGGAATCTGCCTCCTTACATACGAATGCCACGAGCCGCTGGCTGCAGAAGTGGTGTTGGCAGTAGCTTCAGCCACATGACCATTCCTCTAGTCCAGGGAAATACGCCAGATGGCAGCCAAAGAAGAAAAACAGAAAGAAAGCAGAGGAAGGAACAAAAGAAGCTCACATAAAACAACAAAGAACCTTTCTTTCTTTTCCATACGAAGATGTAAAATTCATGATTACTGTGTCAGGAAGTTTATCTTCATAGCTAACCAAAGATGTAGTTCTTACTAATTCTTTGATTATTCAATTTAATGCATACTATTGCCAGTATCATTTCTTCATAACACCCATTTCACTTTGGAGCTTACAATCTCTACAAAATTGTCTCCACAGAAAGGTTTTACTCAGCAGATTTTCACTGAGTTATTCACAAATCCTTCATCATGAAAATTACTTAATGACCAGCCAGACCATTAGGGCAGATACTGCCGCCTCTGGAGAATCTTCTAATTGGTCCTTAAGACCTGTCATTAAGTCAGTGGGACATTTAAATGTTCAGCATCTAGCAGGACTGAGTGTCATATAACATGTTCTTATTCATACATCTCAGTTATGCGCAGGAAATTTTGATAGATGCGTTAGTTCTTCTTCATCCATGCGTGATAGGATTTAGAGGTCATGAAGAAGGCTTCTGTCTCCGTCTGTTCTTCAGAGGTCTTGGGAGGCCCTAAAGCATAACTGTGATACTATTAGGACTCAGTTTTTACAGTCACATCTAGTAGTATTTTCCTAAGCAAAGCTAAATGCAGCAGGAAACACGATTCCTGTCTGCATTTCAGGAAATGAGGTGTGCTTCAGTTTAGAGAGACTCAAGGCTTCAAAAAGAAAGAGAAAAAAAAAAAGAAGAAAAGAAAAGAGGTGAGCTTTTCTGTGAGTTCTGGAAACATAATAAA
>VZSZ01011421.1:58497-74946 GCA_013398815.1 Ibidorhyncha struthersii | reverse complement strand
AATTTAGAAATTAATTCAGCAGCTTGGGGATCAGTCCACCAGTAATGGCTTGTGCCCATTAAGAAAGAGTCAAATCCTTTCCAAGTTAACTCACAGCACACAGTTTGGCAGTGCCTTGCACAAGGGCAGCCCTTTGTCACTGGCCTCTCGATGTGGCCTATCGATGCTCGATACAGCATTCCCATCTCAGTGGCAAGGAGCACGCTGCCACCTCCCAGCTCCACTGAGGTGGCCCATTATTCCACTAGCTAGGTCCAAGTCCTTATATATACTTCAAATAAATGACTGGGAATTTCACTTGCCATGAAAACAAAAAAAAAAAAAACAAAAAAAACCAACCCCAAACCTGCTTACCACTAAATTCTTTTAAAAAAAAAAAAAAAAAGTTNNNAAAAAAAAAAAAAAAGAGTTTAGCATTAGCAGTTCGTGGAAAGCAATATCCTTTCACCCAGTCTGTTATTAAAAAGTGAGTGGAAATTGAAGACTAGTTTTAAACAAAAAATCAGTTTTAGAAAGACGTCCTGAAATGAAGTCAGTGAAAACTTGTCTTCCTCTCATGCCCTCACAGAAATGAAGGAAAATACCATTATGCTCCATCACGCTACTTTTCTAACATCCAACAAATTTTCAGCGTTGTTCTTTTAATAATTGAAATAGGAACAAGAACTATCAGCATTCGCCATGTCATGAGGTTGCAAGGCAGAGACTGCCTGTAGAGGTCAGATACAACAGCACATTTATGATGGAGATTTGCTTTCACGTGAACATGTGAACAACAGATTCGTATGAACAACATTTCTATCCCAAAAAGTTGGAGGAGAAGCAGGAGAAGTATTTGACCAGAATTGTTTTCTTCTTTTCAGAAACACAATGAAAACATGGATGAGTAGCGCATGTTCCCTGAACAGACAAATATATTTAATGTACTGGGTAACCTTTGTAAAGAAGCTATTAACCTAGTGACTTTTTTGCATTATATTTCAGATTATAAAAACATATCATATTGTCTTGCATCATGCTTTCACTTATTGGTACAGCAAAATGTGACTTTATAGTAAATATATTTGTTCCTTAGTTTCACAGGTGAAATTATATATAATATTGCATATTTGTTGAAGCAGATAAATTCAGCCCCTTTGTTCAGAAGTGATATAGAAATGCTCTTTCATGAGAAGTGAAGGCCTTAGAGAAAAGCAGCATACCAGCTCCAGAGCCAGGTGCATCTAGGTGAACTTTTAAGAGGGCAGAAGTTTTAATTAAAGCCATGGGAAAGGATAAGAAAACAGCTTCACACAGAATATCCTAGAACTCTCAGAAAATAAGGAAAGGAAGAAATCTACCAGAAGAACTGTAAAAACAGGTAGCAGTTAGGGAACAAGAAGTAAGAGATGTTAAAAGATGTTAAAAGAAGCACAGAGCCAGAGGAAATATGAATGAAGAGAGCTCCAGTTTTAATCCAGGAAAAAAATTCTGGGTAAGGGAGAGGGGTGATTTCTAGTCTGATTTTTTTTCTTCTCTCCTTTTTTTTTTCCAACTCATAGAAGAAACTGCTTCATTACCATGTATGTATTTTGGTCAGAAAGAAAGGATGGGTTCTGTATTTCCAATATTTTCAGCCAAAACTTATTTTACGCTCATAAGAAACAGAGTCTTGAAAACCCATACAAAAATCTAAACTCTTCTCCCAGATTTACCTGGGATATTTTATGTGACTTTGGCTGTATTGCCTTGGGAAATTGTGCTAGGCTTTTACAGTTGCATTAACTAGTAAAGGAAATCCTGAGCTTCATACAGAAACTTTACTCACACTAAAAATTTTGGAACAAAACTATTAGTACTTTTAAAAACACAAGTAAAAGGAAAATAGAGAGCTGAAAGTTCCCAGCAGTGATCTTGAACTTGGTTTCATAACAGGATTTCTTTTTGCCCTGTCTGCAAGGTGTAAGTCAGCACTTTTGTTCCTTGATATTCTTAAATGATGTACAAGTTAAGCTCTGATTATATATTGCATTGCAAGGTTACATTTGAATAAAATGTTGAGTACTATGCTGATTTGCAACATTAGTTGCCAGTATACTAAATCATTTTTATCAGCTTCACAATTCTGGATAACAGACAATATTTAGTTGAATGAATAAAGATATTTTGGAAATTACTTCAATGATATTTCTGTAAATTGACAGTTGACTGTAACAGATGAAGCTGAGTCATCAGTCAATCATGGCTGAAATCAGGAAGTGCAGCTGTAGAGTGCATTGATTTCATGTCTATTATGCTGTTAAGAAAGTTTCAAGACATTTCACCCTTTCTGATCAGATTTTCACTCAGTATAGGCCATCTTATATCATTTAATAATTTCACCTACTTTATAATAAAAAGCTTTGCAGAGTTCATATAGCTGGACTCTTCTTGTCTTTTGCTAACTTTTCTCCCTATCAGAAGCCTAGATATTTTAAGTATTTCCAACCATAAACTTTTCTGATGGATTTGCTTTAAGAATCAGTTGAAATGCATCAGCTGTAATGGGCATAAGTGAAGTGTGATTTTCGTAAAATACCAGTCTTTTGCTGTCTGCAGAGCTGCCTTTCCAAAATTTAGATAGATTTGCCATGTCTACCTACATTGTGTTTCCCACTACCTTATTCTGGGAAAAATCTCAAACCTAATAAGTTTCACTACTGTTAGTATTTTGGAGGTGTCATGGATTACGCTGACTATCTGACATCAGACAGATAATGTCACTGGAAGAACAGGTGAAGGCTGCCTGGTTCACTGCAGTTTATCATGGTCTACTCACTTAGCTACTAAAGACACCACTGAATGAAGTTAATCCCACAAGCTCCACTGAGTTTTCCTCCCCAGCCATAAGAGCTGGACTACCTCCGGATTAAAACAAACAAACAAACAAACAAACAAAAAACCAAACAGGAATCTAAGCAAATAAATATCTGAAAACCCAGAAAATCTCACTTCAAGGCTGGTCTGAAAATTATTGCACAGCAGTATCGGTATAGCCATTGCTTAACAAGAATAACACTCTTCAACTAACTTCAAAGGTAAAGAGGAAATTAAACACTGCCAATTGAGTGGCAATGCTGCAAAATCTTACTAGTTTCTCCTACAGCATCCTGCAAAAAGCACTATCTTCTGTATAGGTATATTCATCTTGATTTGAGGGCTACAATGAGTTTTGAAGTAGATAATGCTTCTACTATTGTATGCAGAAATACATCTTATTTAAAAGTTATTTGTAGTTTACTGGAAGTTTTTTCAAAAGCAGCCATTAGGAGAGTAGTAACAGTGCCCTGGCATTTCAAACTCAAAGCACACCTGCATTTTTTTATGTGCTTCACCTGCTATAGTCTGCTAGCCATGACTAATATCATGTCTTCTACTTTAACAATGATATTACAGTCCCTGTCTGCAAAAGTTTCTTATTTAGATCCTATAATAACATTATTTTTAACGTAATTGCCTCCACTGATGAATAGTTTACATTGAACAATTTAATTAATTGTTCATGAAAACTACACTGCAAAACATTTAATGGAAAATCATCAAACCAGGATAAGAAAAAATAATGACTTTGTCTTCCAAGATTATACTTAGATAAATACTAAAAGTCAAGATTAATACAGCATCTCAGAAGTGTTAGCAATATCAGGCAATTGACTTCTGGCGGGGGAACAGCACGTTACAACCACTTGATGTTTGAAGTCTCATTTCTGGCCTTTTAATTCACCATGTTTTGCATGGCTTATTTTAGAGCCTTGGCATTATGTAGCTTGCTTTGTAAAAGACCAGTTCTCTCTTAATATGAACAACAATACAATACTTACATAAAGTATTCAGGCAGACCAAATAATTGTATCAGCCACTTAATTTTATGTAGGTAGTGTATTCTTTGCAAAAACCATCTAGCACATGAGAGACTGAAGAAAGTCTGAAGTCTGTACTGTTCTGGTGACTGTGTTGGAAAATCATTTTCCAAATTTGCAGAGATATCGCCCTTATGTTCCTGCCTCCCCCAGAGGCTCAGAAAAGGACAGCTATAGAGTCCCTCTGATTCACAATGAAACTGCACAGAAGGTATGTGTGCAGAAGAACATCAAAAAACTCATGGGACCCATGAAGTCTGGCCTTGTCTTACCACTTACAAAGAAAATACATGAAACAACATCAGACAGAAAAAGCTAAAGTGAGTCAGTTCAGTAGGAGTTGCCACTGACTAACCCATTTCTCTTCCTAGTGAAAAGAACTCTGAAGATGTAAAAAATTATTTGCAATTTTACTCGAGGAACTACATTGCCAGATCCTGCTGTACCTTTTCCTTTTCTCTTCTAAATGTAAATGTCTCAGCAAATTACACTTCTTCTAAAACCAATTTCTGTGGGTCCTGAAGAGGCCCAGTTGTCTCATTTCACTGTGAAAGATAACTAATACCCTCCTTCCAGCTTCTAAACAGGCAAATTAGAGTAAGACTGGATTTCAGGTGAGGAATGTGCAAGTAACTAATATTCCAGCTTTTCAATTGAAAAATCAGGAAGGGAAATAATTTCCAGAGCAGAACAGCTTTATTGGGTGAGATTGAGAATCCATGTCTACAATACTTCACAGGTCACACCATTTTCTCAACAAGCCTGGGTTCAAAAATCTGAAAGAGAATTGGATTAGACAAATTCTTCCTTATCCTTGAAAGCCTCTTATCAGTTTCTGGGGGAAATATCAATACCTCTGGCTTTCCACTAGCCATCTGATGAATCCAGTCCTGACTATTTCTCTAATTAGCGTGCCAGTTACCATTTATTAAATACTTTTGGTCAGCTTACAATTCTTAAAAAATATTCACCTGGATTTACTTCAAGTAGCTAAGATCCAAAGAGGACTGTGTCCCTTCTTGGGTAAAAAGACCACACCAAGCATTGGAAGGGATACATACAATTGGTATACAATTACCAATATTTTAAATACATATAGTTCAAGAAACATCAGGCTAAATGTTGACTATGCAAATTACCTTTGTCCTCCTTGTACATGTGCATTATGCTACGATCTTTAATGAAACGACCACATACACTTTTTATTGATAGGACGAGCGGTAATGGGCACAAGCTTGAACATAGGAAGTTCCATCTTAACATGAGGAGGAACTTCTTTACTTTGAGGGTGGTGGAGCACTGGAACAGGCTGCCCAGAGAGGTTGTGGAGTCTCCCACTCTGGAGACATTCAAAACCCGCCTGGACGCTGTCCTGTGCAACCTGTTGTAGGTGACCCTGCTCTGGCGGGGGGGTTGGACTAGATGATCTCCAGAGGTCCCTTCCAACCCTGACCATTCTGTGATTCTGTGATTCTGTGAGTCTACCTCATCCACTAAGATGGAGCTGTGGAGAAGAGAGGAAGTAGGGACAGATAAGACAAGAAGAGAGGTATGTCTCATAGCTATCCTTTTGGACCTAATCAGAAGGTATTTAGTAAATGACATGGGAAATTACAGAAAAAAAAGGGATGATCTTATTATTTAGAAAATCGAATGCAATACTAAAGAAAGTCATAGACAGCAATTATATTTTCCTCATATTCAGGCTATCTAAGCTTGCTTAGCTGAAGTGCCTAGTTTATACACACAGGTGAAGTTAAAGGGAGGTTTTTCTGAACATGTGAAGAATTTTATCACAGGTCCTTGAGGCATCCAACCAACTACATAAAGTTAAGAGTGAAACTTTGACCTTACTTTTGCAATATTCAGTATGCATTTACAAGAAGAGCCATATCAGTCTGTCATCAACCAGTGCTCATTGTGACGAAAAATAACTTTTGCTGTAAAGTACTAGAGCATTGCAGCAATGAACCACATAATCACAGATTGGTTGGAAAGGGTCTCTGGAAGTCGCCTCACCCAACCTCCTGCTGGAAAATGGGCTTTTGCCAACACAGAACAGTTCAGCCATGGCTGAGTCTGATAAACCTCCACGGGTGAATATCTGACAGCGTCCACAGGCAACAGATTAAAGCACTGTGCTACCCTCCCAGTAGAAAAAAGAAAAATTATGTCAAAAAGAGACACCTACCTGCCCCAAAGCCACAATTTGTGACTATAGCCATTTTTAGATCATTGTCCACTATGAAGACGAGTTTGCTATGTCACTGTTTACAACTATCCTTCAGTAGCTGTTATTACACTGTTACTAGCCACAGACTATTAGATGTCTCCTTAGTCTTCTGTTTACTTGCATAAACAAGCCCAACTCCTTCAGCCCCTCCTCTCTCCACCTTGGTAGCCCTCCACTGGACCTCTGATGGCTTCTCCAAATCACTCTTTGAGTGGAACACCAAAACTACAGGAAGTATTTCAGTAGCTTACAGGTTCTGAGGGAAATAACTACTTCCATTGATCTACTGGCCACAGTCCTCCTAATGTAGCTCAGTATGCAGGTCCCTTTGTTCATGATGGTAGTGCACTATTAGCTCATATTCAACCAGGTGTTCATCAAAATCTCCAGGTGCTTTTCAGCAGAACTGTTATTCAGCCACTCATTCCCTGCCTGGTTTATTCTGACCCAGCACTCTGTGGTTCTCCTTACTGAACTTCATGAGATTAGCCCAATCCACATGTCCCTCTGGTCTGAAGTTCTGACACTTGTGTTAGTCACTTCCCTTTTGCCCCCTAAAGAAAATGGCATCCTGGATGTGCTTTGCTTCTTTTGGTATGCATACAGTCTCAATTTTATCTCAGTTTTTAATTCCCAAAGGGTATTTATCAAGCAAGTCGAGTCTGAATCAAAATGTTGAATATTCAGAAGTTATGAGTCAGTTAATTAATTTTAAAAGTTCTGTATTTTATGTTATTTTTAGATTATTTTGAATTTAAAAGACTGAATGAAAAAGGTCAAGTGAACTTCACACTAATAACCAACTAGTGAATCGGTTTTCCTGCAATGTTAAACTCAGACAAAAAGCTGTTTAATTCTTAAAAAACTTACACATGCATTGGCATAGAACCATACATCACATGTGCATTTAAAACAGCATCTCTTACTGTGGATGTGCCATTTTGTGCCAGTAATAATTAAAGTTTTTTTCATTCTTAGAAATGAATCTTGTATCTTCAAGGATAATTCTGTGATCTCCAATCTTTCCTCTTTTAGTAAAGAGGATCCCAGGGACTGGAAGACTCTCACAGCACAGTTTCAATCTCAAAATAGACCCTTTGCACCAGGTGCCACACACACACAGAGGAAAGGCAGCAAACCTGCATTTCATAAAAAAAACATATAGCTCCTATGTGTAAGGCTTTTTTCAATACACTCTCTGGCGTTGCTACTGGCAACATAATCAAGAATCTGGTATTCCAAAAAATACTGCACATTCCCTGTTCTGTACTTGGACATAGACATCCCCTACTAGCCACCACTGGAGGCAAGATACAATTTTCGATGGACTCCCAGTCTGATCTGCTATAACTGCTTTTATGTTATTTTTTCTTCACTTAATAATTTGGGGTGTTTTTTAACATAATATGAAAAATAATTTCGACTTCTCTTCCAATGGTCTACATAGTTTCTGGTAATTTCAGCAACTGTTCTAGATAGTTTTACTTGTTCCTATTGCAAAGGATGGAGGATGAAAGAAATCTATTGTTTCATTAGGAACAGAATTTACTTCACTTACTTTCAGTCATTTAAAAGTTAGGGGTTTAGTTCAATACATTTTTACAAGTCAATGTATAATAATGGACAAAGACAGGCACCTCGAAAATGTGATTCACTCCACCTGCCTTAAAGGTCAATTTTGGATAAAACTCTGGAGATGCCTTTCGCTTTTCAATATTCACAAAAGGAACTTGGATGACTGTTAACAAAGATGCTTGGTTTTTAAATGACTATGGAGTTGAAACTCAACCCAGCTGCTTAATTATTAGTATGTAGCTATATTAATTTAATTTCTTCTGTTAGCTCAGTCTCTTTTCTTCAAACTTCTGATCTTAGAAACACATTATTTTTTTGTCAAAGAAAACAACTTAAGAGCCACACAAAAAGGATAACAAGTTACTTCAGAATTATGAATATAAATTTTTATTTTTTTTTTCATTTTTAACCAATACTTTCAAATTTTTTTCTTGGTATTCTACATAGTCAGAAAACCCAACATATACTATAACTTCTATTCCTGCAAGCACCTTTCTTTTATGCAACTTGTTATGCAATGGTTGGAAGATTACATTTCCCATTTTCCAAATAAAAATCTTATTGGCAAGTTCATCACCCATTTTCAAATTTTCAGTACATATGACTCTCAGTCATGCCTTGCAAATGAGGGATTGGGAGGTGGGGAGTTGTTTGGTTTGGGTTTTTTTTTTGCAGGGGGGAGGAGAGGGGAGCTGGCCTAGCAACTCTGTGGCTGTTCCAGCTCCAAAATGCTACAGCATGATGAGAGAAACTAATACGGCACTAGAGACTTATCATGGACCTATCCCAGACTAATTATCATAAAGTTTGCTCTTTCTCATTGAGACAGCATATTCTGGTTGCTGTGATAAATCATCAGAATAGGTCCCATTACAGCTGCCAGCTTGAGGATGGAATGTTTAATGGCAGTCCTGGTATTTCCTTGTGTTTGGTAATACTTCCTTTGGGAGATGCTATTTGGTTATATAGAATCCACAGTTCTAATAATTTGATTTTGTGAAGCTGGATGCTATTTCCATACAATCTTCAAAATGCACTTTACAGCAATTCCATCTAGCTTCCCTTTGATAAGTAACATTTCTTCAACAGAAGTTTTATTTCAGAGAGCTGTCATACTGCACGATTCAGCAGTCATCAGCACTAGGCATGTCTACCCCTACACATTTATTTTCTCATCAGTAAGACAGTAACATATCTCAAAGTTCAACAACTGTATTTGTCATTATCGTTGCTTATTACCTGAGTCACCATAGTACCTAGGAACCTTCAAAGTGAAACAGGGCTCCGGGTTATTAGCTATGAAACAAACATATTCAAATCATGGGCAGGCTTTTATATTAATCCAAATAATTCCAGTGGGCAAATCAATCAGTATCAATACAAAAAAAGTTATCTAAATTTATTAAGGTTGAAATTTATGTTTTCACTCTTCCTTTTTGCAGGAAAATATAGCCTTTTATGAAGTACCTTTTTGTACATCTTGACATTCAACACAAAACCTTTGGGTTTCTGAACTTTCTTGATTTACCTGAACATAGTGCATAATTATCTATTTCTGCAATGTTGCATAGGCATAAAATACACTGACAAAATTGCTTTACCAGCCCATGAATATATCTTAATGATCCGCTTTAATATCAGCAACATTTTAAGAACCACTGTTAACAAGTATCAGAACAATATATCTGAGTGATGTTTAAGTGACAAGAAAAAGTTATTTCATTAAAAAACAAAGTTTGAAGAGAGGAATAAATCATCATCCTATATTCCATTTAGAGACCATTATAGGGCTTAATCACTATAGCGCTTGAACAGATGCAAATGAAAGATGCATCTGAGCAGTTGCTCTAATGGAGAGGACAATATTTGTTATGTGACGTTCTAAGTCCTGCACAAAATTTGAGTTGTTTAGTGAACAGCAAACACACAGAACACTTTTTCTTCAAATTACTGTATCACCAAAAATCCAAGTGTGGTAGTTTACACATGAAAGAGAGAGAAAACATACACCAGTAAAAGGGAACAGCCTGATTACAAGGGACTGTAATTACAAGTAACCATATGACTTAGAAATTGAAAAGGATAGTACTGAAAATCCACTTGAAAGTCACAATTTGCTTTAAAAAAAACCCCAAAACATAACCCTGTTGTCTTTTTTTTTTTTTTTTGAAAGGCAACTTAGAAAAATCTTGTCTCTAAGAAGCTGCAAAGATAATTAATTTCTGTTTTAGTGCTACTTTACATGGTCAAAGCAATCTAAGGCAGAGTGCAAAGAAGAATGCAGGCGAGAAAGAGAGACACAAAGTTCAGAAGAGTGAAAAAAGATCTAAAAAAATACATTGGAGAAAGTAACCTTATGTTGTTCTCTATGAACAGAGTAAGCCATGACAGAATGAGCAAGTAGGCCTGAAAGTAGCAGTATGGTATGAGAGGCACATCAACATCATTCCCTGAAAATATAGAAGTAAAATAGGAACTAATGAAGTTAGATTTGTGGCCCAGTACTACTAGTCTTTAGAAGCCATTTGTTTGCCACGTGAAACCTTCACACCAATGCATCTCAGGAAAACTAACCGTTCTCCTAAAGCATAGAAGTGCAAGTAAATAACTGAAAGAATCTTCACATCGTCTTAATATTTCTACTTAAGACTTCAAACATATATGGCTCTGGAATCAGGCAGCTGCAAACTCAGGGAGGATATGTGAAAAACGACTGGGTATATCACCCAATCTTCCGTTTTGCATGCATGCAACTCCTGCAATGTTAATGGGTGATATTCACCCTTATCAAGTCATGAACATGCCCCAAAATGTGAGCATCTGCTTCAGATTTCCTGTTTTTTGTTGATTTGTCTCAGTCATAAAGCTATTTAAATGTACATTTCCATTACTGAATAAAAAAAGTAATAATGATGCAGTTGCTGTGCTTATCTATTCGCCAACATCTGTTGCCTTGTGGCTGGTTCTTGTTATTTACTTTTTGGAAGACATTTGTTAGTTGACATCCAATAAGGTTTTCTAATAGCTATTTGATTTTGCTTTTATTGAAAAGTAATGAGAGATTAAGGAAAATATGCAACTGTGCTACATGTTTACACAATTTGTACACCTTATAATTTATCAGGGCTCTCGTCAATTAAAGATCTCAGTGGAGACCTTCCTAACATTTTTACTTATTACCAGTGATCTCATTAAAATTCTAAATGCGTTATTTGAGAACAATGTTATGATGGATATTTGCCAGATGCCTTACAAAACAGACTAGGATTACTAAAAGCAGAAAGAAAAAAAAATGTAAGAACGTATCATACAAAGACCTTTTCCATGTGAAGGAAGCTGCAGTTATACAACTGAGTATTGCACGTTGTAGAAAATCTTAACTGGGTTTTTGTATAATATAAGGGGAGATAAAGGGACAAAATCAAACCCACTACTCAGCTTTTAAGCAGTTTTTAAAAGCTTGCATCAGCTTTGGCCAAATCTCCAGTCTGAAAATTTACACGGATTATATGCTGGGTGAACTTCTGAATCAGTGCAATCTCATTTAATTAGTAGAAAGATGTATAAATGAACTCCCTTTGGAATTACTTTCAAAATTTTGCAGTTAGATTTGTACCTTAATCCCACTGCACTACTCTCTTAAAGGACTCATAAGCTAACAGGAATGTTAGTAGCTGAAAAAAAATATTAGTTATCTATTAGAAAAGACTGAAGTGAAATTCAGTGGTGTATGTTGGAAAGGAGATTCAGATTACTTCATTCTAATTGTCTAAGATGTCCTTAAGTCTAGGAAGCTCTGGAAATTTTTTATTACATTAACCCATCTACTTGAACTATATGTTAACAATTCATTTTTTAAAAGTTTTTACTTATGTACTGAGAACAGACACATGTTAATAAAAACCAGGAATTTTTTACTATATAATAATGCTCAGTCATGTGAATGAAGTGGGCAGATTTGTAACACCAACAAAAGTAGAAAAACAAGTGCCAGCCATAGAAAAATACAGCCACTAGCTTCGTCAAATGCAGAAAACAACAGAATGCATTTTTTTCTTCATCCCATCAGATAGTAAACACGACACGCAGCTTCATATTGAGTGATAACTGCTGTCACCCAACATGCCAAGTGTTGCCCCTTGATCCCATACTTCAACTTCCCTTTGTGCATTTCTATAGCCCATTCGGATTATCACAATAAGCAGAGCTCAGTCAGCAGCTCAATCCAGTGATCGCTGTGATAGGTTGTTCATCCTCTTCCCCCTCGAACACATTAGGTACAGCCCAAGGCGTAGTGAGGTCATTACCAGCCATGTTCTGCCTCAGACATTTGGAAAAAAAAAAAGAGTGGCAAGGGGGTGTGGACTGTTGACGGCATCCTCTGAGTGCAAGCTGGCTATTCACCATGTTGCTGCTAGAAGACCTAGCTACAACTATATTAGCAAATAGGTATACTTCCATTGCTGCCTCCTGCATTATTGTTTTGCAGATTTTCTGTAGATTATAAATAAAAAGGTTAAACTTCTAGTGTCTTACTCTTCATTAACCAAAATTTAATATTCTAAAATACTTTTTCATACTAAAGAAATAGAACTGACTGAATAGAATTTGCCAGAGTATGTAAGTGAGTATTAAATCAATTCTAACCATTGTGGTTTGCAAATAATTTGTACTTTTATTGCAAATAAATATACATATATTCCATTTAGTTTGAATAAATGTTTTAATGACCAAAGACTTCCTGAGTTGGAGTTTGGGGATTTATTCCATTAATATGTCCAATTGCTTTTTTGACCTATGAAACTGTGAGTGTTCACAATATCCTTTGATGAGGATTTCCATAGCTTAACTACACGTTTCATGGAGAGGTGCCTCCCTTGGTCTGTTACAGAACTGCTCCCCACTCCTTCTGACCGGTGCTTTGTCATCGCTCTGAAGGAGATGCTGAGCAGTCATTACCCAGCCATATTCTTCACTATATTTGTTATACTTTCCAGTTGTCCTTTTTTCTAGGCTGAAATGTCCCAATCTTTGTTCCGTTCCTCAGAATTTCATACTTTAATCATGTTTTCTATCTTTCTCTGTAGCATTTTCAACTACCCTGCTTTTGCAATCGAGGGAAATCAGAGCAGTTAACATCAAAAACATGGCCACAAGATGGCTATAGATAATGACATAAAGTTTCCCTTTCTGTTCCTTATTCCTTTCCTCATAATTACTAACAGTTTTCTTCTTTGGCTGCTATAGAGTGCTGAGAGAATGTTTTCAGAGAACTAGCTACCAAGATTTTGTGCCTGAATGGAACTTGGTAGTTCAGAGCCCTAAAGTTCAAATTGTTTTTCCCATATGTCTTATCTCATGTTTATCTGTGTTTATTTAAATCTGCTGTTTTATTAGATATTCAGCACACTGAGATCCTTCCACACCCTGTTTCTGTTGGTACACTTGAGAAGGAACATCACCACCACATTGTTTGTCATTCACCACAACCTACAAGTTCTCTCCTAATAGCGGCCTGCACAGCTGCTGACTTGTTTATATTTACACAGTCTATTCCTCCTTACTAAACACTTTGTGCTTGTCTGCACTGAATTTCATCTATATTTGATCTCAGTTATCCTGCTATGCCTTTGGAGCCTTCCTCAGATTGTCATCCATGCATTTTGCAAGCACTTCCTATTTCATCATTTAAATCATTGAATCATAGAATAGTTTGGGTTGGAAGGGACCTTTAAGGGTCATCTAGTCCAATCACGCCTGCAATGAGCAGGGACATCTTCAACTAGATCACGTTGCTCAGAGCCCCAGCCAACCTGACCTTGAATGCTTCCAGGGATGGGGCATCTACCACCTCTCTGGGCAACGTGTTCCAAGTGTTTCACCAGCCCTAGCATAAAAAATTTCTTCCTTATATCTTGTCTGAATCTACCCTCTTTTAGTTTAAAGCCATCACCTCTTGTCCTATCACTACAGACCCTGCTAAAAACTCTGTCCCCATCTTTCTTATAAGCCCTCTTTAAGTACTGAAAGGCCACAATAAGGTGTCCCTGGAGCCTCCTCTTCCCAGGCTGAACAACCCCAACTCTCTCAGCCTCTTCTCACAGGTGAGGTGTTCCAGCCCTCTGATCATTTTCGTGGCCCTCCTCTGGACTCGCTCTAACAGGTCCATGTCTGTCCTGTCCTGAGGACTCCAGAGCTGGATGCAGTACTCCAGGTGGGGTCTCACGAGAGCAGAGTACAGGGGCAGAATCGCCTCCCTTGACCTGCTGGCCACATTTCTTTTGATGCAGCCCAGGATACGGCTGGCTTTCTGGGCTGTAAGTGCACGTTGTTGGCTCATGTCCAGCTTTTCATCCACCAGTGTCCCCAGGTACTTCTCAGCAAGGTTGCTCTCAGTCCCTTCACCCCTCAGCCTGTATGGATACCAAGGGTGCCCTGACCCAGGTGCAGAACCTTGCACTTGGCCTTGTTTAACTTCATAAGGTTTGCACAGGCCCACCTCTCAAGCTTCTCCAGCTCCCTCTAAATGGCATCCCATACCTCCGGCGTGCCAACCTCACCGCTCAGCTTGGTGTCGTCGGCAACTTGCTGAAGGTGCACTCGATCCCACTGTATATATCACTAATGAAGATATTAAACAGTACTGGTCCCAGTATGGAACCCCGAGGGGTACGACTTGTTGCTGATCTCCATCTGGACATTGAGCCATTTATCACTGCCCTCTGGATACTACCATGTAGCCAATTCCTCATCCACTGAACAGTCGACCCATCAAAACCATACCTCCTCACTTTAGAGAGAAGGATGTTGTGGGGGACCCTGTCAAAGACCTTACAGAAGTCGAGGTAGATGACATCTGTAGCTCTTACCTTGTCCACTGATGTAGTCACTCCACCATAAAGGCCACTAGGTTGGTCAGGCAGGACTTGCCCTGAATGAAGCCATGCTGGCTGCCTCGTATCACCTCCCTGTCCTCCATGTACCTTAGCATAGCTTCTAGGAGGATCTGTTCCATGATCTTCCCAGGCACAGTGGTGAGGCTGACAGGTCAGTAGTTCCCAGGGTCCTCCTTTCTACCCTTTTTAAAAATGGGTGCTTCACACAAGTTCACTTAGCTCACCCTACTTGATATTAAATGTTTGCTATTTTATGATAATAGTTTTAAACCAGCTGCATTCTCAGTTTGTACTAATTTAATCTAAACCACATATAACTAGTTTGTTTGCAAGACTCTCATGGGACAGTGCCATAAACATTCCTATAATTACACAAAATCCTCTCCTAATACTAGTCCAGTTATCCTGCTAAAGAAAAGAATCACATTAGTTGGACGTAGTTTGTCTTAATCCACATTGGCTGTCAGGGTTCTTTTTGACTTAATTACCTGCTAGTTGCATATAAATTCATTGTGTGATAAATCATTAACTATCCTTCCAGGCACGAAAACTTAGGCTCAAATATGCATCTAAGCTTAAAGAGTTTCCATTCTTCTGCAAAGCTGCAAGGACCGTTGCTGGGCATGCTTTCAGGCTACCACAAGCCCCAGGCAAAATATTTCAGCTTTGATTTCTGACAGACAAAAGATAATATATTCAATCAGCTAAAAGTTAGAAACAGCAGAAGGTATTTCTGCCCCAGTAAACTGGAAAGTAAATTTATACACAGGGCCAAACCCAGCCATGGCTGGTTCAGGAATTTATTCTCAAATAGATCAAACATCTGTTTCAGTATTAGGAACAGAGGAGCTGGCTTGAGTTACCCGGGTTTATTTTGTGACTGCACATCTGTCCAAGCTCTCAAATCTCACTAGTAGAGACTGAAGCTAAGGTATTTTTTTTTCACGCTGCAAAAGGCTAGCTGGTTGTTACCAAAGATCAGCTGAAATGCGGTAACTCAGCCCTGTGCCTCAGACATCAAGACGACTGCTGTATAATTTCTTCAGCCAGCTTTTCCCCAACTTTTTAAGGATGGAGCCTTGCTTGCCTTCACTATTTCTCTTGAACTATCCCACTGTATGAAAATATAGAAGATACTTATTAATTATGTAGCTAATTTCTTAGATATTGTCATTTAAGAACATTAAGAAGTAGGGCTGTCAACAGTATAAAACTCTACATTAGTAGGAGCTGCCTTTCATTTGTGACAGAATTGTCTCAAAAGAAACAGCATTTTAGATCCTCACTGGTAGAAATAACAGAATTCAAGTTTCACTACTTTTGCTGGCACATCCCCAACTGCATAAATCTACCATCGTTCATTGGTGTGTCTCTGTGAAATTTAGTGTTGCCTAAGCCAGGTCATTTAGACGGTATCAGTACTCTGCCTCAGCACATTGCTCTCAGTGGAGAGAAAATTTGAAATCAGCCTCTACTTGCATGCTAAACTAATAAAAATAAAAATTTCTTAGTTGTTCTTACTTCTTTTTTCCTCAGCCATTGCTATTGTCTATATAATACTTAATAACTGATTAATGAACTACATTCTAACTGCAACAAGCCATGTACACTTGAATAGTAACTATCCTGTAGTTTTTGTTACAACATACAACAAACTTTTTATTTCTAAACTACTTTGTTACTGTGCAAGTCATTGTAATCCCTGAAAACATACAGTGCCATCATTTCTTTGTTGGGCTAATTCTGCTTATGCTGTTCAGACTGCTTTTTAATTTTTGTTCAAAAGCATCTTCTGCTTTTTTTTCTTTTTAAACAAAATCAGTCAACACATAATATATAAGTATATTATATATGGAAATATACTTAT
>VZSZ01011421.1:44533-58451 GCA_013398815.1 Ibidorhyncha struthersii | reverse complement strand
ATGGAAATATACTTATATAAATAATATAAAATACTATTTCTCCAGTAATCCTGACTTGTGGGGAAAGTCACCATAACTGAAGTAACCAAACAGTCAAAAAAATATCCTCTTGTTTAACAACAAACTAAACCAAAAGACACTAAGAAAAACTCTGATGGTATTTTCATCATGAGTCGTCATTTTAGTGTCTATATTTGCCTAGCAGTCTTGACACCTGTGACAACTCCTTTTATTGTTCTACTTTGAGATCCTCATCTCTACATTATGTTTCAGAATCTTACTGAAGCGTGTCTCCAAAAAAACCTGAAGTAACTTTTAATTTCTTAAGAAAATTACCTTTACTCTATTGTACATGAATATTCACTGCGGTTGCTTTTAATCTTAAAAAAAATACAAAAATCCAGGCAAAAATACATTTCTCTAACTTTGCATATAATATTCAAAATATGTTTTATTATAAGTATATAGAGACACATGAACACTTATGAAAGATATCTATTACATTTTTTTAGGTTGTGAAAGATATAAATATTTTGCTAGTGTCTTCCAGCTAAGCCTTCTTTGGAAGAATTTCTCCCAATTACAGAGTCAATCCAATGAAAGAGAGAAACAAAATATTACATACAATAATTAAAACTGAACTGAAATTCCTACAGTCTAACTCAAAAAAAAAATCATTAATCGAATTTTGTTGCTCTTTTGGTTTTGTTGTGGATATACTTATGCAATATTTTCATGGATTTTTTCCAGGCCAACAGGTTTAAAGACTTTAAAAACCCACTAAGATTCTCACTTTACAATTTGTCTAGTGGAATTAGAGTTGGAAGTCATGCATTAAAAAGCCTGCCAGCTAGTAAAACAGACTATGCTGTACATTGTTCTTTTAGTCACAGTTATCTTAAGCCTCAATTCAGATGCATCAATGTTTTCAAAGAAGAAACAAAAAAACAGTAATTAGAGTCTTGGTGAACTCAGTGCAGTAGCAGTCAATCATCCACGGTTTTCTATTTGAAAAGAAGTTAATGTAAGAACAGTTTTAATGATACAAGTTAAATAGCAGATAGGTAATAACATTTTATTCATGCCCCTGAGAAGAGAAGCCAGAAGGAATAAAATGGATGGCTTCACGTTAAGGAAAAAAAAAAAATTATACTATCGGAAATTGGCTATAAAATACATGTCCTTAATAAATTATTATTCAAATTCTATGCCAGTACTGGTCACAAACAAGAGGTAAATAAAACACATAAATACAAAGGACTTTAATAGGCTCCACATAGTAGTTTATATTGCAGGGATGTAAGGCTGGGGAGGGGGTGTGTGTCAGGACATTTGAGATGATCTGACATTCACAGTGGGAAAGAACGTGTGTTTCATAGAAACTGTGAAGAAGAGCAGGGGCAATAAGCAAATAATTTCAGGCACTTTGCCCACAAAAACATCACATATAAGGGAGAGGACAAAAGGGACAAAAATTGCAAGGTAGTATACTGAAAGGTCAGGATATAAGAAGCAAGCTCTCGACAGAAATTGCAAGGTAGTATACTGAAAGGTTAGGAGATAAGAAGCAAGCTCTGAAACCAGCTAAACACCGTCCATGACGATGGAGGATGAGGTAGGGAATTGGAATTTTGCCATAAGGAACAGTTTTGTAAGTGAGCTGAGCATCTTTCCCAGTGTGCCACTATAGTATGATACAAGCTGATTTGAAAACACCATCACCTACTAAAGCAGCATTTATTCCAAGCACCCTAGAAGTGTAGAAAGTTACCATTTCCAAAATAATCTGCCCAATGGAGATTTAGAACAAGGCAACATGAAGGTATATGATACAGTTTTTGTATGATGAAACAACATACTTTGAAACAGAAAGCAGGTTTTAGAGAGCATTTCAGACGGAATAGAGGATGAGAACTAAAATGTTACAATGCAGGACCTGCTTTGTGAAATGAAGTTGCTCACATCAAGCAGAGAACAGAAATACACTCAATGGTTAGGCAGCTCCCTATTATGGGTCAGCTTGTGCCACAGCTGAAGAAACATTAAAACATGGGTTTTAATAAGCAAGTTTTATATCAATATCAGGCTAACCAAGTGGTCACTACATCGTCAGTTCCAGCTCTGCCAGTTCAACTAAGCACTGGGCGAGCAGTGATATACAATATGCTATATTTAAAAAAAAAAAAAAAGTTTCCCCCTGCATATAGGATATAATTTTCCTCTATATCCTTTTTTCAATAGAAGAAAAAGCAGGGCATCCTTTACATCAAAATTAAAACAAATGACTCTTTTCCCCACCAATTAGTTTCCAATCAAATCAATTCCTTCTTGGAACACTATGTGCTTGGCAGCATGGTTCACCATATATTGGGGATCAGACTGTTACGTTCTGGTTTTATGGACATGAAGATACAACTAATACATGAACATTTGTCATGTCCTAACTCCCACCAGTGTGTCATTGCAATTGAAACATTTCCATGGATACCATTAAAAAATGATGACTACCTTGGCAATTTGACAAAAAACCTTACTTGTACTCAGATGCAGGCCTATGGGAGAAACAGTCGTCTTGCTTTGACTGGTAGTACTGCAATTCTGAAATGTCACCTTATTGCAGAACAGAATCCTCATGCAGAAGAGAAATTTCAAGTCATCCAAAATTTTAAAAGACATTTCAGGTAAATTGAAATGCATTCGGTATGTAAAAGCTAATTCTATTAGCCTTTACAAGCCACATGATATAAAAATCTAAACCCCAAAATCTCCTTTGAAACAGTAATTTGACTCATTTCTTCCTAAAGACAAAACAGAATTATCAGTTCAAAAATCTCCCAACAATTTGGTATGCATGCATGCAATTCTGTAAAAAGTTTTCACTTTCAAGAACCACTGGGAAATATTCAGCTAGCACTATTAAAATATAAAAATGACGGTCTCAGTTTTGGTAACAGCCATGACAACAAGCATGACAACATTTCAAAATGTGTATGTGTGTGTGTGTGTGTGTGTACGTAGACTGTTTACATGTGCAAATGTGATTTTTAGGTTTGGGTTTTTTCTAGAGACCTACAGTTATCAAAACAATTCCTAGTCCTAACTCCACAAGCTGGCACCTGCTGTATTTAGTTATGAAAGATGAAATTACTTCCCCAAACCTTGATACCTTTTTGCATTAATGACAAAAACAAAGTCAGCTGAGAAACTTCTTAAACATTAAGTAACACAAATAGTGCAATCTTTGAAAGAAACTCTAGTATCTCATATACCTACCAAAAGCAAAAATAAATGAATGCTACCCAATGACAAACAGTTCCCCTAAAATTCCTTCCATACACACTCCTCCCAGACAGTGAAATCTGTGTCTTCTTCAATTAGCCACAAAATGTCTCGTTGTAAACCTACATTCAGGAAGACCGAACTAGTGTATTAGGAGGTAGAAGTTTTCTTAGTGACCCAGTCACCTTAAATATTACATAGTCTAATTCAGGTTCTGGCTCTGAAGTTCCAATAATTTTTTTCATTTTTAATATATGAATACTCCCATTAACTTTAATCCTTCAAAATATTTTAATTATGAATTCTACTCTCTCAAGAGCTCCTAAATAACACTTGGCACCACAAAACTAATAATTATATTACGCTTAGAAGTTCTTTACCTACTATTGTTTGCAAGTACTGCCTTAAACTAGTGCACTGAAAAATATGACACATGAACATTTTCTGTATATTTGAAATTTTCTTGTGTAGCATCTCTTCTTCTCCCTGAAAAAGACAGCAAGGAGTTCCAGCTGTATGGCATACAATCTTGTACTGTTGCTTGCCTGAATTTTCTAAAGAAAGTGAAACAAATGGTAAAGAGCAATGAAACTGCTTAGCATGTGGAAGAGCTTCAATTCATAACACTATTTTTAATTATTGTTTTTTTAACTGATTTGGGTTTGAACTTGCATCTAAAAAAAGAAGAAAAATGCACAGCCTCCTTTATGAAAACCCAGAGATTTAAGTATTACATCAACCATAAAAGAGGTTAAAATCTTAAATAGAGTACTTATTAAAAAAGAGAGTTTTCTTTCTGTAAGGCAGTTAGTATAGTGGACTCAGATTAATGTGATGCCTTA
Organism: Ibidorhyncha struthersii; assembly: GCA_013398815.1. Lineage (NCBI taxonomy): Eukaryota > Metazoa > Chordata > Aves > Charadriiformes > Charadriidae > Ibidorhyncha > Ibidorhyncha struthersii. Next base: position 54,330 of record VZSZ01011421.1, on the reverse strand, counting down.
GAAAGGCCTTGGAGATGAAGATGGACAGATGTATCACATCATATTCAGCAGATGCTAGCATCAGCCTCACTGTTCTTCAAAAGTAGCAGAGATGGGAATACATTCCCCATTGTTAAGACAGTATAAAGGAGGAGATTTCTCTGGCTTACACACACAAATGAATCACTGGTGGTAAAATCAAGTTATGAATTTGTACAACAGCATTTGAATTTAACTTTTTTTTCCCAAAAATATACCAATATACCCACCAGTCCTGATGAAGTTATATTGACATGTACTCACCGAAGACTCGAGTCTGCATGGTGGCAAATCATTTACAGAACAGAGTAATATGCTCTTCTAACACCAAAAAACAAAATTCAGGCTTTAATATAGCCTGATATTATCTTAGGACAGGGAAATATCACCTTGAGAAAAGTTATGTACTACACTGATTTTTCAAACTATGAACAATTAACAGTATATTCAAGAGGAAAGTAGATTTTGCAGAGAAATCATGGAGCTCTCTAAGCATCTTACATTAAATCAATAAAGCAATTCCCTAACATGTTAAAAATAGGAAGTTTTCCTGAAATAGTACTCAAAATTTTCTTATTAGTCTGATTACCTTTTTTAACAGAGTATTATTTTTAAATTACATTATCATAAATATTGTGGAAAGTCATGATTTTTTTGGAAAGTGGAGAAAGGTTTTCATTGAAGTTTTCAGATTAGATTTTTCATTCTCCATGTTAAAGTTTGGCTTTTTCTATTTAAGATCTACATATAACTTTGTCATTTCAATACAAAGTATTCTATATCATATAGGCATATGAAGGACTTCAGGTTATAAATACTGATTTAACCTGAAACTACTTTCGGGAAGGCAATTGGAATAAAAGTTCATTTTTCTTACGGTAACTTTTTTTAGAATCCCACTAGTTTACATGTTACTTAAAAGAGCCTCTGGTAAAATGCTAACCAGGTATCAGCAGTTCTCTGATCCCACAGGGAACTTCACATCTGTTTTTTCCACTAGGACAAAAATGAGGGAGATGATTGATTATTTTTTTTTATACGAGTTTCAGTAAGTCTTTCAATTCCATTCATAAAGTAAGATTCTCTTCATGGCACAGTGTGATAAACTTGAACAGAAATAAATTCTGCCACACTGAACAATATGGAAAAGACATTTTCAGGTATTTTGGTAAAATATGAAACAAATACATTCAAGATGAAAAGACAGAAAATATTCCAAATAACGCATAGTATGAAAATAGGTTTAAGAAATAATTTGTGACTAATCAAACTCCTAGTATATTTTTGCTTGAAATTTAGAGACAACAGCCCTAGTTTACTTGTATTTAAAAAATTAAGTAAAATTTGTTCCCTGAAAAAGTGTCTAATTGTTTGTAACTGCACATATACACAGTCCCCTCCTGTCCGAATGGTAAATATACTGAATATATCGTTCATATATTTGTGTAAAACAAATACAACCTTGCGTTGCTATATTTATTGCTGTTACCTGGTATTGTATTTTTTCCTTTTTTCACTACTATTCTCTTCCACGATTCAATATTGAATACAAACACAGTGAGATGGTTTTTAATAGCATGCCCCTTTCTCCCCCTTTCTCTACACACAAGCACAGAAGGTTTACAGGCAGCAAGCTGTAGACAAGGCAAACACTTTGCTGAAGAATAATAAAGTCTCATACCGTCTCCTCTGCTGTTTAATATCAATTGGCTTGTTAATAGCATAAGGCGATCCGTGAATGTAAGCACTTCGGAATCTAGCCACTTTCTCCAGAGTCAGGTGCTCACAGCTAGATGGTAAACTCATTTTATCCCAACAGAAGCAGCGTAAGACTAACAGCCAAAAAGATGCATTCCTGGGAAAACTAGGAACAAAATGCTACATAGTCAACTTCATTCAAGTACGCTGCTCCAAAGCAGCCAAACACTCCTGTGCCTGGAAAGCAAATGCTGCTCGTCTCAGCCGCGGCTGCCACCCTGGTGGATGCAGGAAGCTGGCTGCTTATTTCCACCCAGTCATACTCCAACCAATTACTGATTAAGCAGATAAAGCGGAAAGCCTCTCAGGAACAGTTTCCCCCACCCCTGGGCACTAATCTTTTCTCTAATCTTTTTTTTTTTGGTGGAGACAGGCTGTAAGCACAGCTTAATCAGTTAAGACCAATGTCTAAAAAAGCCACAGAGTGAATTGGCCAGGAGAGATACTTTTGAGTATATCAAAAGATCACTGTGGGAGGAGGAGGATCTACCCTCTGGTACATTTGAAAGGGTCATATAACTTTTCAGATTCATGGCATGAACTTAGAATGATTAGATTTGTCATACAAATGGTTTCAGGATTTAATCTCTGTAAACACAAAAAGATGATCATATTTTTTATGATATATTTTTTTGAAGTTCTGTATTCTGTGGTATGTTTCTTATTGCATAGCAGCACATTCTCCACTAACACAAAGTAAGAAAACACATGCATAACCTCATGTAAGAACTTACCCTGCCTTCGATCAATGGGAATGTATTACATTGTTTTCCCATATTATAAAAGACACTGTGGGTTTTTTATACATTCAGCTAATTATCCAGATTGCCTTTATTTATGAAAACGCGTCTGCTTGATCTCCCCTATTTCAGCCTCTGTGCAATAATCCTAGAGGTCCCAACTACAAGAAGCAGAAAAGTAGTACTTCAGTGGTGCTTTCACAGACAATCAAATCATGAAGTGGATTTTACATTGTAGCATGAGAATTTGCGGGATACAAAGGAGATTTACATTCAGTAGAGAAAAAGCTCTGTCACTGCAAACTGGTAAACTCGGGGGGATTTTGTGTATATAATATATAAATATTATATGCACCTAAATCTATCTGGCTAATATTAATCCTCTTGAATTGCTGGAATTAAATCAAAGGAGGCTGCAAAGGTGGAACCCCAACAGGAAACACGACAAAAAGAAAGATAAGGCTCCTTGCAAAAACAATGGAGGGGGGAGTGTTCCCGAAAGGGGAATACCCTCTGCCTGGCTGCATCCAGGGTAGTAACATTTACCTTTCCCAAGCCACAAAGCACTAGAGAAGGAAAAAGAAGCGAGTGGCAAGAACTTGCCCGCGATGCCTCAGCAAAAGCACATAAGTAGCAGGGATACCCAACAGAAAGGGAATCAGGCTGCCTCCCCTTGGCACTGCTAAAATGAACTGGAAGGAGAGGTTCTTGCATGATGTGCCAAAAAAAATTCAGATGCTAAACTCTGGGCACATATGTTTGTTTACTTTTTGCTCAATGTGCTTTATACATTTGAAGAGACAAAAAAAACCCCGTAGTTCTTTCTTTGAAAAGTCTGATCTGGGAATAAATGTAACTAAATCTCAACTCAGAAGTAACCAGTGACTGATTTTGCACTGGACTGGTGTTCTGGGGCTGCAACTGCAATGCAGCCGCTCTGTGTGCTGCCACCCCCAGTGCCTTGCTGGAAACAGAAGCAATTTGTCCTGTACCTTGAGCAGGTGTCAGAGTCCCTGTAGGACCTATGTTAAGTGACCAAAAACGCCAGGCAAAAGGTGGACAGTCATCTATCCTTTACCCTTTCCTTGCATCTAACACAAACTGCCAGTGTAACAGATAAGCCTTTTTTAGGTTGTTCTAAATTCTTTGTGTCCTGAAATGTTTGTGTCTGTATAACTGAAGTATAATTTTGCATGCACAGCTGTTGTAAAACTGAGTTCAAGTTAGCTAAACTTGATACTGCATTAACAGCCACTCTAAGGAAAGGGGGGTGCATACCCTTGAAAAGTTGAAAATGACTGAAGTGAGGACACCTGAAAATCTGCATTAGTCTTTATAATGTGACAATAATAGTATAAGGCTACATCTGATTCTATTTAGGATATAAGACACCAGCATTTAAAAATCCTTTAGAAATTAATTCAGCTTTGTACAACAGAAAGCTAAAATGAATCTAAGTAATCTAAGCCGCAAGTAGCAATTCCTCACCTTGTAAATACAGCTATTATGAAGATAAAAGTCTAAAAAGCAAACAACCTTCAACCTTTTAGCTTCTTTGTTTTAGTTAAGAAAGAAAAAGAAAGAAAAAAAAGGCAGGGAAATTTAACAATAATCGGATTAAATTCAAACTAAGAGTTTTTTCTTGATTGTGGTTTTGTTTTGCTGTGTGTTTTTCTAAAGTGCAACTAAAGACAGCTGTAAAGCAGTATTTCTATATATAGAACAGATTCTTCCTTGTTAATGAGGTGGAACAGCTTCTTTCCATTTCACAATGGATACATACACACAACTGGAAATATTTGTTCTAAATACAAAAATTGACTTAATCAATGCATTGAAGGGTTTTCTCCGGGGAAGGAGTTAAAAGTGTGCACAGCAGCACTTCAGGAGCCATGCTGTGTTGGTAAATTCTCTGTTGCACTGCTGATGCCTGTGCCCCAACCCGTGCATTCACTGGGCAGCACCCAGCAGCCTTCAGCTGGAAAACCTGGGAGGCTCCAGACTCCCTCCCAGCAACGTTCCCCTCTTCAGAGGCGATGCTGATTTACTGTGAAATTATGGGAAACGGTGTCTTTCCATCGTGGTCACATGTCAGCTGGGGTTTTGTTTCAACTGCAAAGCACTTCCTACGCGTCTGAAACACCCACTGGGGATGACTATTTTTCCCTTTTTTTGGCAGATTTTAAGTATGAAGCTATTCTAATTTTGAAGTCTCGCTGACATCAATTATGTCCAGTGGAACCTGGCTTTTAACTGAGAGCTCTTTTTTCCTCAGTGAACTACGACTCTTTGAAAACTATACCCTAAACATATGTTCAGCTTTAATACCTTTTTAAACTATGCAGCCAGAAAATGTGAACTTACTTTGACATAATGTTTCAGAAATTATGTGTGTGCAGGTAATTAGACTATATCCAAATCATTATCAACTAGAAAAATTTCAATAGAACAGTATAGCATCAGGATATATCAAAAGTATTTATATATTGGATTGAATTTTATGGAATTTTGGCAGAAAAATTAAAAATGATTAATTTTGATATTTTAAGAGCAATCAGTTTTTCACTAAGTTGTGGTTTACTTTAAAGTATTTACAATATACAAAAATAGTCTAAAGTCAAAATTTAAGTGAAATACGTATCTTACATTTCTCAATATGAAATATTTAAGTCACTGTAAAATTAATCCACCTGAGATTTCCCTTTGTGGGGCAATTTTGAAATTTTGGGTTGCCACACAGCTTAATTAAAGGTATTTCAAAACAATGGCAAAAATAAGACTTTAATCATAGTTTATGTCCATAACATAATTTAAGATTAGAGTGTTACTTAACCATCTTCCCATCTACTGGTCTAATAAATAGTTTTTCAACTTTTTTTTAAATGTTGACCTTTACAAACAGCTACATTTTTATTATCCTTTATTCATATAGTCAAACCCTAGTGAAACAGAGAAAACTACCTTGTCTTTTAAGGAACTCCCTTCATTGTGGGACATGGTATACATGTATGAATATTGTCTGTTTCAAATTTTTACAATGTCTGCAAAGCTCTGAAAAGTTAGCTTGACTTGTGTTTGTCACCAGGAAATAACCAGATATCAAAGAAAAATTATGAAAATATTATCTTGCTGTTTGAGACATTTTATGTATGATTGTAACTCCTACTACTACTAGTAGATTGCACTGCTATTTAGACTAGATGGCCTTAGCCAATGTCATGGCTTCCCTTAACTGCAGAACATTTTAAGAAAAAATCAGGTGTTCCTCACGTTCACAGCCCAAGCATATGAAAAGATTTTTCTTGGTCTATATACTGTCCGTTCATCTACTAACTAGACCTTTTTTCCTGCGACAGGAGTTTCTTCCCAGAAATATTCTGAATGACAGAAAATTGACAAATTACATGAAAATTGTTTGACAACTTGTGACAATTTTTTCTAATGAAGAAATTGTCAGTCCAGAATACAGAAATACTTAAGAGCGTTCTTTTTTTATATTCATAGACTAGACAAAGCTTCCCCCCCCACTTTTAATTGTTTTGAGGATTTTCTCTTTATATATATTTATTTGTTTAACTAACTCTTCTAAATCTTGCTGTTGAACATTCCCTGACTGCTGAATACTGGCAATTAATTGCCTCTCAGCAGGTGAGCAAAAAACAATCCGGGCACGTGCTATTTTCANATTGTCCTTCCAATCTTTTAGAGGATTACATTCTTCAAAAATGTACTGCTGATCTACTTATAGAGAAGATTTTTGCAGGGATTGTTCAAAAATTTTCTCAGATGTTTTTATTAAGTGCTGAATGTACTCTGACTGACAATGATCTGAGAAAGTATGCTGTGTGTCTCAAGAAATGTCAGCCAAAATAAAAACACAAACAAAAATCCCTAATGTAAGGGTCATATAAGAAAGTTGTGAACGAGAACAAGCTCCTACCTACACCAGTGCATAGTTTCCATCGACTTATTATGGGTCCATCTGTTACATATTTTACAAAAATGGTTTTCTATAATACATATCAAACAGACATGCTGGAAAAGACCGCAGGTTCAAAGGTGTGAGACAAATATTCATTAATGGCATTATGCTTGGCTTAACTTTGTAATGTTTTGTCATATACTAGCCTTAAATTTGCCTTACAAAGATGAATCTGTTTTTAACATACACTCTTTTAACTCTGCCAATACACACTTTCGCTATTGAAACATGGGACTTCATACTGTTGCCCTTGAAGACTCTTTTTTTCATTTGACTCCTACAGATTGTTCTTCCCTTTATTTCATTAAATACCCCAGAGAACTTTTCATGAAGACCTTCTGTTCTCTCCCTTACCTATCATAAAGCCATTAGAATGGCCACACTGGGTCCATTCAGCTCAGCACCCCATTTGCAACACTGGCTAAGCAGCCTACAATTTATTTGGCATATATACTAATGATAAAGCCAGAAAGATTATTTCAATAATCATGTTGAAAAAAATAATCATATTGTTCTGACAGAAAAATTATTTAAGGGCATAAAGGAGCTGATAAATGGAACCAATTAAAAAATCAAGAGTTCTTATTAAATCCTGTCTCCAACCATAGACAGTCAGTGTCACTGTATATAATGTTACTCATTAAAAAACATTAATGACATACTGCTGTAGTTACACAGCAGAACAATTCTGTTTATTCATCTCTCCAAATGAACATCTTCCTTGAACATCAGCTGCTACTACTATATTTAGAATAGCAAGGTAGCAATGCCAACATTGTTTATTGAATAGGCAAAATAAAGACATTTTAGAAATGTTAGGTTCTGTTAATATGCATTACTTCTGTAGCATGCTGACTACCAATTTGGCTGTTTAGGATTCAATTTGTATATTCTGTACAGGTTAATAACCAACTAATTTCTGAATCCATTTCTTAGGTATATACCTATGTTCTTTTAATGTGATATCACCTTCCATGGATTTATTTCTTATTTTGCCAAAACCAAACACGTATCATGTATTTGCACGCTATTCATCAGGGCTAAATTAACATTTACAATGTACAGGTGAAAGACTATGTATCCTATTACAGGTTTCCACTGACAACTAATTTTCATGAAAGATATTTTCCATTAGAAATTGTCAGTTTAAGAAGGTTATAATTTCTGGTTAATTTTCAACTTTTATTGGTTGTTCAATTAATAACTCCATGAATAAATCAAAGTAAAAGAACTATGCTGTCCTCTTTAAAACTGCTATTATCAAGATTTTCTGACTGCCTTAGAAACACTGCAAAGAGTCGACATCTCTCCTCTATATAAGTTGACCTCCATACTCTATGCCATTTGAAAATGTACTGTATTGGTCTAGTAGCATTCATTATCTCTTCCCAATGTGACATAACCAGGCTGTCTTGAAACCTTCCTTTAAAAACAAAACCAAACAAAACACCCAAAAAATATTGTTCACACATCTCTCATGCTCCACACAAATCACCCATGAAAGAAAAAGAAGGAAGACATGTCTCCAGCTTAGTCTAACTGATGAAAAAAAAAAAGGTACTGATATCTTTTCCTGAAGGCAAAGGAGTCTTAAGTTCTATATTGTCTAGGAAAAAGGAGGAACTTTTGCTCTAAAAAGGCTGATGTAGCATAATTATGGTATATAGCTTGATGCTGGTCCTACCAAGCTGAGTTCTTCCTGCTCTGAGGAATTTTCACAGTACTGTTTACAATTCCGTTTAATATGATCTACCACTCTAAATACTTAAGGGTTTCCTTAGGAATCAAACCTTAAATATCTTTTCCTTATGTTTCAATTAGAATCACTCTTAAGCTCCTGAGTGTCTTACAGTAGTCTCAAAGTTACAACAACCCCCCAGGGCTGAGTGTGGATAAAGGTGAGGGTACGTATGCATACATACAGCTGAGCTGCATGTTGGCCTCCCTTTTGCTCTTGGTCATACACTGCTTTTGTTGTGTTGGCTAGGGTGCTTATCTGAGCCCGTGGTGAACTGATTCAACTTGTTAACTGGAAGAGCAAGAACAAAATTTAAGTAGTGTTCTGCTAGGCTAAGCAGTCGAAGTTACAGAATGAGATGAGTTATTCCCTAAGGATACCAATGTCTTCTTTAAGACTGCCCAGTACGACATCCCCAAACGCAACACAGGTGCACAGGTGTCTGCCTTTAGCCAGGTCTATCGCACCCTTATTGCTCCATTATGTAGAAATGTTGCAACATTTTCATTTGTAAGTGATCTTGATGAAATATTGAGCAAAAACTTGCTATTAAAAAAAAAATCCAAACAAAAGCAAAATTGAAAAATCAGGACTTTGGTATTTAAATTCAATGCCAAATTAATTAATGTATATTTCTGCCATTAATCTTTCAATGTCTGACAACAGATGCACTGCTACCATTTTATCTGTTCAGGTTACTGTAGAGATAAATACACAGAACATTTGTCAAGGCCTCATATATTACACTGCTGAACATTTCAGAAAAGCGAACAAAGGAAGTAATAATTTGTTTTCCTTGGTTAGGACTCACAATGCTATATAGACTTTGGAACTGAAGTGTTTTTTTTTTTAAAAAAGATAGGGACTCTCCACAAAGAATAGTAAAGTAAAATGAAAAACAGTCAGTCCTGTCTGTCTCACTGCATACATGCAAGGTCCTTTGTAAAATCTGACAACTATACAGCTGAAGGCTATGAGTCCGTGTATGCAAGGTTAAAATTAAGTTTATAAAGTAAGGATAATTTAGTTCTTACCAAAGGTGGAATGTCAAAGTTTGCAACACAGATTTTTCTTAATGCATTTGTGGATGTTGTTTACCTTCCTTTACCTGACTTTAGTAAAGCCTTTGACAGCATTTCTCACAGTGTTCTTCCCTGGGTAAAAAAATGGGTGGATGGCTGGGCCCAAAGAGTTGTGGTGAATGGAGTTAAATCCAGTTGGTGGTCGGTCACAAGTGGTGACTCACTACTGGGGCCATTTCTGTTTAATATGATCATCAATGACCTGGAAAAGGGGATTGAGTGCACGCTCAGTAAGTTTGCAGATGACACCAAGTTGGGCAGGAGTGTTGATCTGCTTGAGGTTCGGATGGCTCTACAGAGGGATCTGGATGGTCTGGATCGACGGGTTGAGGCCAATGGTGTGAGGTTCAAGGCCAAGTGCCGGGTCCTGCACTTGGGTCACAATAACTCTACGCAGCTCTACAGGCCTGGGGAAGAGTGGTTCAAAAGCTGCCCAGCAGAAAAGGCCCTGGGGGTGTTGGTGGAGAGCCGACTGAATA
>VZSZ01011421.1:16415-44366 GCA_013398815.1 Ibidorhyncha struthersii | reverse complement strand
GAAAGACATTGAGGTGCTGGAGTGTGTCCAGAGAAGGTCAACGAAGCTGGTGAGGGGTCTGGAGGACAAGACTTATAAGGAGCAGCTGAGGTAACTGGGGCTGTTTAGTCTGGAGAAGAGGAGGCTCATGGGAGACCTTATTGTTCTCTGCAACTACCTGAAAGGAGGCTGTAGAGAGGTGGGGGTTGGTCTCTTCTCCCAAGTAACAAGCAACAGGACAAGAGGAAACAGCCTCAGGTTACACCAGGGTAGGTTTAGATTGGATATCATGGAAAAATTCTTCACTGAAAGGGTTGTTAAGCATTGGAACAGGCTGCCCAGGGAAGCGGTGGGATCACCATCCCTGGAGATGTTTAAAAAGGTAGACGTGGTGCTTAGGGACATGGTTTAGTGGTGGTTTTGGCAGTGTTAGGCTGATGGCTAGACTCGATCTTAAAGGTCCCTTCCAACCTAGATGGTTCTATGATTCTATGATATTATTTTTTTTGGTATGGAGTTTTAAGTATGTTGCAGCAGATAAAGCAAATTGAAAAACAGTGAAAATATTCACAGTTATGAAAATAGTGCAGAAATGCACTAGACTGCACGCTATAGTCTGCATAGAAACAGAATCCCTTCTTTCCACAGAGATCTTACAAGTACTGCACTTTCCACTGTGACAGCTGTAACACTTTTCTTTGTGCTGCACCAGCCATATTCCATCAAAGTAAAACAGGGTATTGGATTCTTTTCCTTGCTGTCATCATCTCAATTCCTGATCTCTGCTGGAAATGAACTTCAGTCATTGCAGAGAAAATTGTGTGCTGAATTGCAACCGAAATCAGTAGAGAATCTGCTTTCACACACAGGGGCACAGCTTCTGCATTACTTCATGTGGCATTGTGACAGGTATGCTATTACAATTTTCTTTTGAAAGAAAAGAATTGGGGTTATTTCTCTTGCAGGAAGTGTTGGGTAGGGTTTCCTTTCCCATTTCAAACTGTTGGAAATAATTAGTAGTTAGTCGTCCTCTCTTCCTATGTAAGGGATATACCTGTTTCTGTTCTATGTCTATTATGGATAAGTTTTGATTTCTATCAAGATAAAACGCAACACACCACCATCTCACAGGAAATCATTCTCTACAAAATGGCTTCATTGTAAGAAATGAGTCACTGCTTCCCAGGCTAAACTACAGAGCAAGAGTTAGGGAAAACAATACTCTCACTAAGTATTTGCAAAAATTACTTAACACCGTTCTCAAATTTGATGAGCATGTGTTGAAGATAAGTATAAAAGTGAGGAGAAAAACAAAAATCAAGCCATTATCTCACTTTTGTATTGTAAACAATCATTCACACATAATCATTTACAGTAATGTGTAAGTAAACATCATCACAAAGCTTTTGAAGCTTTGTAGCAAAGGCTGGTTTTCCCTTCATCACCTTAAATTTGAAGTCCATTCAAACTTATTAAACATATGGCTTTGCTAAAGACTACCAACAAAGGCTACCTACTTCTGTGTTATCAGAGCCTTAAACTAGAGAAGAAAATGAATTCTGCTCTGAAGTGTTGACACTAATCAGGACATTGAAATTAAAAATGCAAGAAGTGACCCTTGCCAACATTTGAACATCTTCTATGGCTTGAGGTTAAAACAGTGAACAGTAATCAGATGACACATGATGCCATCTTAGATATAACTGAAGCAGCTAAAAAGCCAGAGGGAAATTTCAGGAAAATTGCACTGCAAGTCCTGAGACAGAGGTAGGCAAGTTATTTCCAGAACTGAATTTAGGTGAATTATAAAGGTCACCACCTCTTTTGTTTTCTGTAAGTGTCAGTGTAGATCCCAGTGTGGACAACTGACAGATTTTACCCCCTCAGGCTGGTGGCAATGAGAAGTGCCAGCATAATCAATCAGAAAAGACTGTAAGGACACTCTTACACTTGTCACATGATCCTGTTAACTTTATGTGCTCAACACAGCTGAACATCAAGTTGCTTGTTTGAAGATTTTGAGAACTCCTCTATCTCCCAGTTGGCAGAGTCTTGCTTGAATGTGGATGGAGCAAGCCTTCGTGTTCGATAGGACAGATACTCAAAGATACGGTCTTTTATCACAGCAGGACTGAACTCACAGTCTTTTTATCTATTCAGACAGACTTTGTCACCTTTGTAAAATCCAGCTCTTTTTCAGAAATCACAGAGAAGACTCTGCATAGTTCTTTTGATATAATAAAGTGAGGCTCAAAGTAAAATTTTGAAGATGTTACCAGTGAATGAATACCTTAATTTCAGTGGAATTTTGAAACTACTTTAGTAACTGATTTAAGTTGCTGTTGCTGTGAAGAGTCCTTTAGGGAGATTTGGCCATTATTGTGCTCAAAGCCTTTGTTGAGCTCAACTGTTTCCAGTTGAGGAAGTAGCCATTAGAAAAAAAAAAAAATCTGCAAAAAGGAGTAATGCAAGCAGAAGAGTTTGAAAAAGGCCAAAATGAGACTGTTCATGAGTCATAGGGAGGTGATTGTAAGTCTGAGGCAGGAACGCATCCTTTGGTACAAAGAGAAACATTCTTTGGTACAACTACATAATAGATTCAGTTGTAATGATTTTGCATTTGGATGAAGTATCCAACCACAATAACATGAAATCAGGCCTCGGAGCCAGACAGGCACAGATTAAATGTCTATCCTGGATAAACTCACCGTACATCATAGTCCCTTTCCAGACCAAGTATGTAGATCTGCCTACAAAAACTGAGTACAAAAGATGTGGCCTCATCCAAATACAGTTTCAGAATATGGGCAATTTTTTGTTGAGATCCTGTCAACTAAAAAGCATCAGAGCCCCTATGGCTTACATTTGGCAAGTTAGTTCCATTTCAGTGCCAAACTCTTGAAGCAAAAGGCTAAGATGCAGAAGTAGCAAGAGCTAAATTTTACAGGACAGTATCACAGAATCATAGAATGGTTTAGGTTGGAAGGGACCTTGAAGATCACCTAGTTCCAACCCGCCTGCCATAGGCAGGGACACCGTCCACTAGACCAGGTTGCTCGAAGCTCCATCCGGCCTGGCCTTGAACCCCTCCACAGCTTCCACAACTTCTCTGGGCAACCTGTTCCAGTGCCTCACCACCCTCAGAGGGAAAAATGTCTTCCTAATACCTAATCTAAACCTACACTCTTCCAGTTTAAAGCTGTTCCCCTTGTCCTATCAATACATGCCCTGCAAAAAAGTCTCTCTCCAGCTTTCCTGTAGGCCCCCTTTAAGTACTGGAAGGCCACTATAAGGTTTCTCCAGAGCCTTGTCTACCCCAGGCTGAACAACCCCAAATCTCTCAGCCTGTCCTCATAGGAGAGGTGCTCCTACCCTCCATCATGATATGGTATAGTAGTGTACAACTACATAAGCAAGATCTCAAAATATGATTTTTCACTTTTTAAAACACTAACATATTTGGAGACACAGGACAAGTTTTTGTTTTCTGGAAGCCTCCACTGAAAAAGCAAGTACTGTCTTGAACATCATATTTAAACTTAAAAATACATAAACTATTCTAGAATAAATGTCTATAGCAAGAATGAAAAAAAGATCCAATAGATATTACTGTTGTCACTCTTACACTTTGTGACCTAATAACAAAAACTTCATAAAACTATCCATCAAAACATATTGGACACTAAATCCAATAAAATGTCCAGCTACTCAATAATAATAAACAGATTTTGCAAACTTGCTTTGTATTTCCTTCCTTTTTTTTTTTTTTTTAAATAAAGCTGTAGTAAGAATTGTATTCTTACCCTTTGCTAGTCTTGTAGTTCATAAGATTGGGGAGGACAGACAGAATATATGCCAAAAGGATGGCTGGAACAGGGGAGAAGGTGGGGAATAGAGTCATGCTGAGAAAACAGGGCAGGAAGGGATGAGAAGCAGGTCAGAGACAGGACAGAGAGCAAAAGCAAGGAAGTCCACGGTTACCCAACAATACTTAAAGTTTCCTGTGGACCTTTGGTGACAGGGTGCAGACTGGCATGCTGTATTGCACATGTTACCTCCAGGTCCAAACTGGAAGAGGGCAAAGCCATCCAACTTGGGGAAAAGGCAGGAAACAGACTACTCTTCTGGACTCAACAGGGTGATATTAGAACACTTTTGTGAATGCCATCCAACAACCATGGGCATTTGTCACAGAAAGCGTAGAAGGTACGAACTGCCACAACCTCATTTCTGTTGTAGGGAAAGAAAGCCCTGTCTTCTTATTACTTAGTAGAGTGATTTAGAAAAATCTGTGAAAAGATTACTACCTTCAGATCATTCACAAACCCAAAATTAAGTAGAAAAAGCCAGCTTTCATAACGTCTCTCTAGATCCCTTGCATTTTCTGTCTGCAAGAGAGTCACTGTACCAAAGTCACCTAGCCCTGTAGTCCAGGCTTATTTGTATTGGAGTTTTTCATCAGTCTCTCTTAATGAACAAACTACATGGTATTAGGCATTTTACATGCATCCCAAATATGGAAAGTATGCAGTATGTTTACCTTATAATTACCCAATGTTATCTTAAACACGTGACAGTGTTTGCCACAAATTGAGCTATGAACAAAGATTTTGAGCTTATCTCAGCTGCAACAAGACAAAACAGGTACATTTCCATTTCTGCTGTCATCAGCTGTAGCACACACTACCCGTGACTGCCTCTCTTTTATTAGCACATTTGTTCTAATAGTATAACCTACTATACTCCTTTCCCTATGAGTACACAGCTTTAATTCTTGTAGCAGCCTGTCAGAAGATATGCTATGTGGTCTTTTGAAGAATACATTTTCAGTGCCTGATTCTGTGTCTGCACCATAATGCAGCAAGTATGGAAATGGCAAGGAAAAAAACCCCACTGTATGCTAAAGAACAAAAGTTTCATAAAAAAAAAAATCTAATACTCAAGCTTTTAAGTCAGTAAGACTCTGCTACTGAAGACATGATTTGCATCCCATCTTCCTCTAACAAAGAACAGATACATAATAAATTGGTTTGACAAAACATGTTAGAAAAACATTAGTAGAAGTGGCTAGAACTATTCCAGATAAAATGTCAATAATTAAAACCAAAAAAGATTAGGTTAAAGAAAACCCCACTCCAAAGCAAGACTGCATTTTAGTTCAGCTTCATCTGTGTTTATGAGTATGCAATTATGTTTGTGCAATTTCTGATGTGCACATGAGATACTGTAAGATATAGTGCGCATACTCAAGATATTACCTAAATAATACAGTTTGCACAGTTGAATGGTCCCTGCACAAATAAATAGAAGACCTTACCTGACATATGCCTGTTTCTTTATTTTGCATGGTACAAATAAAACTCATTCTACCTTCCAAGCCCCAACTCCTTTCCTCTTAGGGACCCCTTTCTGAATGGTTCTATTTGTGCTCTGAGGATGGTAATACAGGGATCACAGCCAGTTGTGAACAGGCTCCTTGTCAACAGACTCACAAAAGTCAGATTCAACATTATTTTCTGTCAGAAAGCATTCAGCACTACAAATATGCTTGTACAAAAACTGCAAGGTTTGCCAGAATCACGTCTCACAGCTGATTTTTACCATATCATGGGACTCACTTCTCTCCCCCTAAGGGTGTTTTAAATGAGAAGAAAGAAGTTTAAAGTTGTAGAGAATGGATACATAGTCACAGGGGTTTTATATATACATATTTTTTAACACCCATTAATCCTCTCTCTTTATATGCAATGCATTACTTTGGAGGAAAACACTGTGGGACAGTATATTTCTTCATTTACCAAAAGCTTTACAGGACTGTATTCATTACTAATTTTTTTTTTTTCTTTCTAGAATTACGGTGCAAAAAGATCTCTTTTTTAAAAGCACTGAGAAATTTTTCATCCATGACAACTCAGAACAAGATACATTATTTTAGTATTATGAGCAGCAAAATATAGTAACAGTAGGTATTTTGTATGAACTTTTAAATTAGTTATAATGAGGCCTTAATGAGCTTTCTTATTTCCCTATTACAGCCACATAAATTTTGCTATGCCAAAACCACCGTATTGCCCGCTACAGTTTATTTTAGTAACATACTCCGTATCAAACTGTTCATTCTGCTTGCCTGAAGCATGTTACCTCCTATACACCTGAACTACAACATCTATTATGAAAAGCCTTAAAATTATGTCTTTATTATAATATTAGCCGGTATTAGTCTCCCTAATATTTGCAGAACAAATACAGAAGTTTTAAAAATCTCAATACAGAGCAGGTACATAGATTCATCAAGGAAGAAAACTACATCAAGTGCCACAAAAAGAACACCACATTAAATGTGAAGAGAAACAGCACATGTGGCTTTCGATTCATTGTTATTGTTGTTCCTTTAAACTTATTTATTTTATTGTAATTGGAAGAATACTTTATTTAATAGATGGATTGAATAATTTTAGTATTATTGACAAAAAAGGGTTTGCATTAAAAATAGATATGATGATCTCCTATTTTCAGAAACCCGTAACCATTTAAGAGAACTGCCCACTGTAGGTGAAGATCATGTTAGGTCCTGAAAAGCACCGGAGTGTGAGATTCATGTTTCTGCAGCAAAAACCTTCACTTGACTCATTTTCCTTGTAATTACCTTTCTTCTTTTTTTCTCCAGTCTCCTCCTCTCTTCCTCGTTTTTCCTCTCCTTGGCCTTCTAAGTAAAAGAAATCAGTCCTATCTGGCTCAGGGTGCACTGCATTTCTGTGACTGTAACTGCAACGGAAGCTATCAGTAATGTCGCAAATTGCTTCAGTTCAGCACAGGACAGCCAGATTTCTGAGAAGCTCAGAAGGCCATCTATTTTACCTGATACTGGTTCACCAAGTGGTTGTGAAACAAACTGCAAAGAACCACAGTTATCTGCATTTTTTCATCTTTTTCACTTTTCACCTTTGTTTGTTCTTGCTTTGTTCCCCTTCAAGGAAGTAAGATCAAATTGTAGCTCGTAATAAGAGCATCTCCACCACTTCAGATACCTTATGTAACCCATTTCCCAAAAGGGAAATTTCTTCCATCTTTCATATGGTCCAAATAACTGTCAAATATTGAGATTTCTGCCATCAAAACTCTCTGGCTATGCTCTATTTCAAATAAAAAGCCTTTACGTTTATAAGGTGATCCTGGACCATGGAGAGGAGGGAGTGCTGCCTGCAGTTCACCTGGGCAGCCTGCAAGTGCAATGAGCATTTCACAAACAGTTGCTGTATTCAGGTTCTCCTGTCTCACCAATTCTACACAAACTAATCCTCTGTAACAGTCACATTCCTCCAAAAATAAAGTAGATGAGCGCATAAACCAAAGTGAATTCTTACCAAATGGCCCTTCATTTTTGTTGCCTTCATTTTTACCTTTTTTGTTGCACTTCCAGAAGGCAGAGAGGAATGCTAGGTTTTCTGTCAGTTTAATGAAGAAGAATACAAAGAGTACTTACCTAGAAAACAGAACATTGAGAAAGGAATTATTAGAACATGGAAGCTTACATTCTTTACTTACATCATTAGCACATACAAATATTTACAGAAGCACTAGGAAAACGGATTTTTTTCTATGTAGGTATCAATGCTAATTTTTTTAAAGTCACTGCACTATGAATGTGAAAACACATATATATATATATATAAGGACACTTTATTTCTCTAATATACAAAATTATTTCCAAGTTTTGTTAAGAATCTTCTTTCTTATAGGCACTGTTCATTAACAAGTCTCTTAGAATACTTAATATTTGATACAGCACTTACATTCTGTACAACATATTTCTATTTTCTGTGGACAATCTCATATAAATTTTTATTTCAATTATCAACTACAAAATGAACTGCCAATAGATATTTTTGTGTAGTTGAGTTTAAAATTAGGTTTTACCACTATATTTACTAACACCAAAACAGATAAGTAAAATGTGAACTCTCAGATCTTCATAGAAATTGAAGTTTTGCAGCCAATATATATACAAAAATAGATTGA
The DNA here is from genome assembly GCA_013398815.1 of Ibidorhyncha struthersii. NCBI lineage: Eukaryota > Metazoa > Chordata > Aves > Charadriiformes > Charadriidae > Ibidorhyncha > Ibidorhyncha struthersii. The sequence goes on along the minus strand of VZSZ01011421.1, from coordinate 36,368 downwards.
ATCTTCGATAGATCAAAAATGAAGTATTGCTGGCATGTTATGATCTCTGAAGTTATTTTGCTATTTAGTTCCACTAAAAAGTTCTGTGACAGAAATTGGGACAACAGAAAAAGATTACAAAAATCACTTGAATTATAGGAAGAACTATGGAAAAGGAGAAAAGCATGACCTGAATTTAAAATGTGGCTAGACCACCACAAATTTTACCAGTGTTCAGGACAGTGTTTCTCCCTAGTAATTTATCCAAATCATGCTAACAATAAACAGTAAAGAATTAGTGTTTTAAAAAATATCTAAAAAAGCCTAAAAATGTAAACCCAAAGACTAAATCCCTATTTTTCAGCGCTACTGAATTTCCAATCTATTTTACTTCCAGCAGAAATACCGTGAAAATATGATTAATGTATGACTGAATGCTCAGTCCAGAAGCAACAGTGAAGAGCCTCATGAGGAATACACAGCTATGCAAATGGACCTGACAGACGTTAGAAGACATTGCTACTGTAAAACACATGCTTTTCAATTCATCATTTTTCTGCCCTGCTTTTGATGACCTTCCTCAGCAAAACCAAAATCAACCCCTGGTGTTGTTGACTAGCCTAACATCTGGAATTTTCAGGCTTCAGTATCTGCTTCCTCTTGGTATTCTCAACTAGACACAATTAATGAGACTCCAAGCACACACCAATCCAGATGTTAATCAATGACAGGTGCAAAATTGTCACACTAGACTGGAAAAGTTACTTGCCTGCCTTTGAACTGGTTGGACTTCCCTGAATAGGATCTGAACTTTGTTTCCTAAATCCAGTTCTACTCAAGGGAAAAATTATTATAAACATGTAACAAACTTTTTAGAATCCTGGCCATCAGATGACTGTCACAAACTGTGGCACTTAATACTCTAAATAAATAAATAAACCCCCCAAACATGAGAACTATTAAAAGGTGAGAGGACAAGAAAACAATTCGTTATGTACATCAACTGTGTTTTTTTACCATAGCCTCACTATAGATGAATCTGTATTTTGTATTACTGTTAAATCACCACATTTGTTGGTTAGAGGTACTACAAATCTGTATGATAGCAACTGAGTGCGTATGATACATTCCAGCAAATGATGTAACTATGTTTTATTAAAAATGCTGTGTTTTTTCTATTCTTAATAGTTTTGCCTAATGATTTAGAAATGGAAATTAATAATACAACTTTAGCAGAAAAGTATGATGAAGAATCTTTTATTAGACTTAATTTAGAGCTGTTACAAAACTGACTTCTATATTGGACATAACTCCTAAGGGAAAAAAGAGTGGAAATATTTCCTGGAGGTAGGTACAGCATTCAGAAAGAGGCTAAAGATGATCTTAATTGGCTGAACTGGCTGAAGAAATGAATATTATTAATCAAAGACCTCAGTACCTGAAGGCTAATAATATTTACAGTCGGGAGAAGCTGACTACTGACACTTTCATGTTTTACATCTGTAGGTTGAGTTACATTTTCAATCTTTTTCTAAACAGGTTTCTAAGACACCTCTTTTGCTTTCATGATAGCTATTCTGTAGCCCCTAAGAGACAGCAGAAATAAGAAGATTATAAGAAAATACCTGTGACAAATGCCATGAGGAATATTTTCATATTAAGAAAATTCAGCAGTTAGCAAAAAATCTTCATTTTAAAGTTTTTTTCTGTTTTAACACATTAAGACAGCATAGAAATGCACAGTTTACTGATGTAGAGTATAGCTAACTATGCCAAGCAGTGTAAATAGCTTTAGATTCTTCTTCAGACCCAGAGGATCAAAACAAGACATGCATCCCTGTACGCTATCCCAAAATAGCATCATCTATCTCCTTCTCCCCTCATACTTGCTTCAGTGATAAAAGAGCTGCAGAACAGTCTTTAGAAAAGGAAGAAGATCCCATATGGGATACAACAACAAAGGTTTTAGGGTAATTGGTTCAGCTTTAATTATGTCGTCCTTCCCTCTTTAGCTAAAGAGGCTATAGCTATTATGTATAAAGATAGAACATTTGTGATTTTCAAATAGCCAGACCCTCAAAAGATACCAGCTTCCAACAAAGAACTGTAGGTTTCCTTGTTGAACTACAGCTCATAGACCTCCCTCCCACCACAGCAGCAGTAACTCAGACACTCCTGGGTGCTGTGCAGTGTCACAGCTTCTGCTAGCAGCCCTAGGACCAGCAAGAACCTAGAAAGCTGTGCTGAGGAATTCTTTGGATAGAGTCAAGCCCAGGTTAATGTATTTCCTTTCTCGGTGGGGCTTATTAGCTTATCTGCCAGACTGGCTTATACCTCAGGCCCTTCAGAGCATTAATAGAGCAGGCACAGGACTTTTTAATTGACACTAGGAAACTGGTGAGAGTCGAATGGAGGACTGTCTCACTGAGACACATGGTGAGGAACGTTGAGGCAACTGGGTCTGGATAGCATGGATAAGGGGCAAGAGAGATAATTACTGTATTCAGCTACGTATAGGAAGGATATAGGGAGGCAGAGCCAGACAGCTCAGTGATTCATGGACAAAAGACAAGAAACAACAGTTGCAGTTTGCACAAAGTAATATTTTGAATGGACGTAAGGAAGAAAATAATCTTCACAATTATGATGGTTAAGAACAGAAATCAGCTGCCCAAAACTGTTGTGTAATTTCCACTCCTGGAGATGCTCAAAGCTTCACTGGTGAAGGCCCTGGGAAACTCGATTAACCTTTGATGCTAGCCCTGCTTTCAGCAGAGGATTGGATGAGATAGCTTCCACAGAACCCTTCCAAGGTATATTATTTTATGATGTGATTCTAACTATGTAGTTACAATTAATAATAATAATATAGTTGTATAGAAAGAGAAGAGAAATGGAAAGGACAGAGCATTCTTTATACCTTTCCCTTTCTTTGATGTGCCACTATGCATTCATCAGTTGTAGGCATCACTCTGTTCCCTCCCCACAATAGGACTGAGTTTTGTTTTCTGTGCTTAAAACTAACAGCTTCCTTATTGCCATAATTTTTTGTGCAGCCCAGATGCTCTGTGAACAATTGTCTCCAAACAAGAAATCAATCTATGAATGCATGCTCAAAACACATAAGTATTGTTAAACATTTCCTGTTTTATTATGTACCATATTATAAAACAGTTTTGCAGCTCAGGAAAGGGAATAAACACTTCCTAAGGAGCAGACAGTGTTACCCATGTATTAGTTGTACCCCTTAGATGTGTAGATTGATACTAGCTTTTGATCTTTTCTAATCTAATCCATTTGAGATTTACTTTTTTAATTCCTACAACACTTTTGAAATGTCTGTAAACTTTTCTTATTGTGGCTTGTATATGTGGATTCTGCGCTAGACTATGTTCTTTCCTAAGAGTGTCTGGTGAAAGAAATGTGATGGAAATGACACATAGGAACAAACCCAGGGTAATATTAAATATATTAACAACAATAACATTTCTTGCTATATTGAATTAGTATTATTAGAGATTAAATACGTTATTTGGTAATGTCTGTTTACCATTATCTATTTTGTCATCCAGTTGTGCTTCCTAATACCACGTGAAAGGGACAGATATCCTGGAAGCGTAAGGCAGGGCTGCATCTGTATGCTTTCTAGTCCACAGAGGGAGGATGGAAAGGATAAGCTTCTCTCATAGCTTAAATGAGCTTCCCTGATAGTTTAGATACGACAATGGACATCTTCATGAAGTTCAAAATTACACACAACTTTAAAACCAAGTTCTATCTTTATAAACCTATTTTCTTTACATGCAAGAGTAGCATACATTTACAGTGTTCAAATCTTGGCACTGATGGATAGAATCTCAGTGGTGCTGTTGCAGAACTCCTAATTAAAGCCACAGCTGGGGGAAGAATTATAAGGACAAGAAAAAATTGGGAGCAATTTTAGTTTCCTCTCCCTGAAACACACTCAAATATTCTCAGCCTTTTTGTAGAAATGCTCAATACCAGATGAAGAAGCATAATTTTCTTCTCACTAGCCTGCAGAATAAAATACTTGCATAATGAATATTTGAAAACTGATTGCTATATGGTGCTGCCACCACACACAGAGCATTAGCTCTCCTTCTACACTTTCTTTTGTTTGCTCTTCTTAGGGAAAGATATCAAAGACGCCCACTCTGAAAATAATGACTCTCAAATGCTGATGGTACACATTGGGCAGAGGAAGTAATCTCTGCATGCTTCTGCTCCCAGTTTGGGAGAGTGTAACACTGTCAGCTAGAGGAACTGACAGCATGAGAGACATCTATGGTCTAATGTTGTATGTGTTTTAATGATGAGAAAAAAATATTAACTGCTGTCTACCAAAATATTTCTACCACCCAAAACTGGTTCCTTCCCTTTTTCTTCTTCCCCCACAAATTCTCTCTTCCATATACTTTTCTTTCTTTACTTTTGCATAAATTCACTGCCTTCGTACTTGTTCATTTGGGAATGCTACTTAAACATTTAGGACTCAGACCTGCACATGCTTAGCAAATGGCTGTGACTTCTGCTTTTGTTCAGCAGCCCATTTCCTCTGCCCTCCCAGCTCACCCAGCAAGGTGGGGGGATGCTGTTTTCAGGGAGAATCTGCTGTAATGGAATATGCGAGTGCTGCTGAGCTGCCTCAGAACAAAGACTCACTCCAATGGCTATTGGAAGTGAGTTGCACTAAGTTACTGGCTTTTGGACTGAAGTGGCCAAGGAGTGCTCTCAGGTCTCCTCTCCTGGCCAAGACCCAGGGAATGTAAACACTGTGAGGGGATGGTAATAATATAGGCACGGTGAGACAGAGATGCCTATAGCTATTTGCAAAATGATCTCCACCCCACCCTGAAAAAGAAACCCATGAAAATCCTGCAGCTGCATCTCCAAGAAAGGTGAGGGCTCAGAAGAGATTTTCCATCAAGAGAAGCAAGAGAAGGAGGGCAGTTGCTAGCCTTCTTATCAGAACAGCACCCTTGGTAACAACCTCCTGGAGAGCAGAGGCTTCTGTCCTGTGCAGCAGCGGGTTGTTTTGTCAGTACTGCATCTGTAGCAGGTGCCACAGGGAACTTGTGTTACCATGCAGAGTGACAGAGTTTCAGCCCCGGATGCATCTGCTTATCCTGCTTGCTGCAACAGCTCTGATGGCAGGGAAATCAAGCCCTTTCAAGACAGCCTGTTTCCCATGTCTACCAGGTAAGATAAGGCAGCGATGAGCTTTCAACTCCTGAAGACATCATGTCCATAACTATGTCTCTGAGCTTTAACTACAAGCATACCTTAATGTGCTCCCACTTGAAGTTTATGAAGGCTTCTGAATCACACAGTCTAGAACCACGATGGCTAGAGTAGAAAATATGTTTTAAAGATACTTAAAGGATCTCAGAGAAGCTGTGGTATTGAATTGCCTTCTACCTATGGTATTGAATTGCCTTCTACGTACTGCTGCGCTGTGGTCTTCACCACTGCAATTTCTCTCCTCACAACCTCCCTAATGTTTAAACAGAGAGTTTGGTAGTTGTAATTCCAATAGTCTTTGAACATTTCAATGAAAAACATAGCTCTGGAATACAAATACAAGTAGCTGATAGCCTGATCTGATAGCTCTTCTTTTAAGATTATGTAATACTTTGTGCACAACTATCTGACTATTCTAGCAACAAGATGTGACCAATATGACATTTCTCATATACTTTGCAGTTGAATAGGACTCCATTTCAAAGAAAAACATGTGATATGTCATATTTTAAGGATTTCAAAAGTTGCTATGACAATGAAAATACTGTGTTGCCCTGTACTCGGCACTGGTGAGGCCCCACCTCAAACATTGTGTTCAGTTTGGGGCCTCTCACTACAAGAAAGACATTGAGGTGCTGGAGCTTGTCCAAAGAAGGGCAATGAAGCTGGTGAGGGGTCTAGAGAATAAGTCTTATGAGGCATGGCTAAGGGAACTGGGGTGTTTAGCCTGGAGAACAGGAGGCTGAGGAGAGACCTGATAGCTCTCTACAACTACCTGAAAGGAGGTTGTAGAGAGGTGGGGGTTGGTCTCTTTTCCCAAGTTACAAGTGATAGGACAAGAGGAAACAGCCTCAAGTTATGGCAGGGTAGGTTTAGATTAGATATGAGGAAAAATTTCTTCACCAAGGTTGTCAAGCATTGGAACTGGCTGTCCAGGGAAGTGGCTGAGTGACCATCCCTGGAGGTATTATAAAGATGTGTAGATGTGGCGCTTAGGGACATGGTTTAGTGGTGGTTTTGGCAGTGTTAGGTTAATGGTTGGATCTCAAAGATCTTTTCCAACCTAAATGATTCTATGATTTTTTGATTCCTCAATAGTTCACTTGAAACTTTGTTTTGCAAGTAAGTAGATACCTATTTTTTCCTTTAAAGTGTGACTTTCTTATGAAAATCCATGACTCTAAGCCAGGAAATCTGGGTTCAGTTCTTGAATTCAGTGACATTGCATAAGCTGGGGCAAATCAGTTCACTTCCTTGTGCTTTAATTTGTCCGTAGGAGCCTGGGAAAAGTATATTTCTAATAGCTGGCACTTCATTATACAAACCAGAAATACTGCTCATCGAAATAAAATGCAGTACTGAAAGCATACAGAGCTTTTGTCAATCAAGTGTCAATAATCACGTTACCAAAAAGAATCCATCAGCAATTTCTCATGTCTCTTGATATTAAAGCATCTAGAGGACAATTGCATTTACATTCAAGATTTACAATCTGAAACATTCTTTGCTACATTTTGATAAATGCTTTAACCCTTCTGCAAATTCACTCTCAAATATATATGAATTACAATCTAGAATGTGTGTAAAAAGTATAACAGATCATCACCCACTTTCTCTGTTCTAAATTTCTCAAGAAAAAAATCAGGAAGTAGGAATCATCTGTATTTAACAGCAGTTTTATTTAATACTTTATGTACTGTGTTGCTTCTTTTAGTACATGTACACAGAACTCAGAATAGTTGGGTTGGAAGGGAGCTCTGGAGATTGCCGAGTCCAACCTCCCTGCTCAAAGCAAGGCAAATATTGTGATGTTTTTAAGAAAGAAACATGGCAACTTGTTGGAAGAAAAAGGCAGTCAGATTTGTAGTATCTCTTCACTCATTTTGAAGTTCACATTAAATTTCTATGGCTTGCTTATCACAAATAGTAAATGAATCTATTTCTCCATAAATGCTTAAAACCTTAAAAACCCCATGAAACACAGTGCTGCTGCCTTCGTCTTTTGTACACCTAAGAGGTTCCATTAGCTTTTGCCTACATCCACCAGAGCAAGTGGAAAGAAGCAAAATCCTCTGAAGTTTTACCTTGAAAACGGTAACGTGTGCTCGGAAAGGCCATGCTCCTGCAGCTGGACCTACATGTTTAGACTGGAACACATATATCTGGATACATGCCTATACCAGAATCATACAGTTGTAGAATACTTTGGGTTGGAAGGGATCTTTAAGGGTCATCTAGTCCAATCACCCCTGCAATGAGAAGGGACATCTTCAACTAGATCACGTTGCTCAGAGCCCCAGCCAACCTGACCTTGAATGCTTCCAGGGATGGGGCATCTACCACGCCTCTGGGCAACCTGTGCCAGTGCCTCACTACCCTCATTGTAAAAAATTTCTTCCTTCTATCTAGTCTGAATCTATCCTCCTTCAGTTTAAAACCATTACCTCTTGTCCTGTCAGTACAGGCCTGGTAAAAACTCTGTCCCCATCTTTCTTACAAGCTCTGTTTAAATACTGAAAGGCTACAATAAGGTCTCTCCAGAGCCTTCTCATCGCTAGGCTGGACAACCCCCACTGTCTCAGCCTCTCCTCATAGCAGAGGTGTTCCATCCCGCTGATTATTTTTGTGGCCCTTCTCTGGACCATCTCTAACAGGTCCATGTCTGTCCTGTGCTGAGGGCTCCAGAGTTGGATGCAGTACTCCAGGTGGGGTCTCACAAGAGCAGAGTAGAGGGGCAGAATCACCTCCCTTGACCTGCTGGCCATGCTTCTTTTGATGCAGAGCAGGGTGCGGTTGCACAACCCAATCCCCAAGTGCACATTGCCAGCTCCTGTGGAGCTTCTCCTCAGCCAACACTCCCAAGCCCTTCTCCTCAGGGCTACTCTCAATCCATTCTCTTCCCAGCCTGTATTGATTCAGGGAGGTTGCCCTGACCCAGGTATAGGACCTTGCACCTGGCCTTGTTGAACCTCTTGAGGTTCACACAAGCCCACTTCTTGAGCTTCTACAGCTCTCTCAAAATGGCATCCCATCCCTCAGGCTTGTCAACTGCACCACTCTCCCTGGCGTCATCCATAAACTTGCTGAGGGTGCACTTGATCCCCCTGTCTATGTTTGATGAAGATATTGAACAGTACTGGTCACAGTATGGACCCCTGAGGAACACCACTCATCCATCTGGACCTTGAGCCATTGATCACTACTCTCTGGATGCAACCATCCAACCAATTCCTTATCCACTGAACAGCCCACCTGTCAAATCCATATCTCTCCAATTTAGAGAGAAGGACGTTGTGGGGGATGGTGTCAAAGGCCTAGATGACACCTGTAGCTCTTCCCTTGTCTGCTGATGTAGTCCGCTGATATATATACTGTCCAGTAGTCTCATATCACTGTATCATTCATATACATTTATATACATTGCATATATTTATATCAATATATCACTACATATTTCTCTGTGTCATTTACTGACTATATTTACTAGTGTTTCTGTGATCAGTGTCTCTGACTGCCCCCAACTGCAACAGAGCAGAGTACTGGCTTTTTTTTCCAAGTTCCCTCCACTGAACCAAAAGTGATTTTCTCCATTCCTCTGCTTTTCAAAACGCTTTCTACATGCTGAGCAGATGCATTAACAAAAGAAAGGACTTCCAAACTGCAAAATCAAACAGACTGTGTTTGAAAATACTCAGTAAGATAATAGAGTTTTCTACAAAATGAACATTTATTTGATGATATTTCATGTTTCTCTCCCACAGTTTCTGTGTGACTGCCTCATTTAGCAATCTTCAGCACGCCAAGAGGAGTTACACGAACTGAAAGCTCAGGCTAGTAGTGAAGACAACAGCGAGTCCATGGTGGAAAAAAAGGGTCCTATGGCATTATTGCTCTGCTGTCACCAACCCTGCCGCTGTAATTTCTTTTTCTGGAAACGTCCTTATTTGCAGCTCAGATTTACAAATACAAAGGGTCAGAAATGTTTGAAAAAATTTCTGCATTACCAAAAAAAGACAAAAAACAACAGAAATGCTTTTTCATAGAAATTTATTCATTCTGAATATTGAAAGTTTGATCAAGAAAGATTCCAGAGGTCCATAACTAAATTTCCCGTCAAACTTCACACAGAAAAGGAGTCAAGATCTCCCCAGGGCAGCGTCATCTCCAAGCACCCCAGTGGTCAGGAAACCTTGCCACTCCAAAGAAAACCTTTTGAAAGCCCCATCTCTCATTGCTTTAAATGGCTGTCCTTGAAAAGGCCTAACATATTTTTTGTTAAAAATTGTAAAAGGTGAAGCTTTTACAAAAAATGAACAACAAACCTAAACCCTTGAAACACTTAGTGACTAGCCCCCTTTTTTCTAACCATCCTTTTTCCTATTTGCCTGAGGTAGTGCAAATCAAATGAGAAGTCTCCTAATTTTGGTAGCTCTTTTTTCAGTGTGACAAACACAATATTTATTTTACCATTATAAGCAAACAAGAGACTAAAATACACCAGTAGAGTTGCGTGTGTTTAACAATCTAGAAGACTTGGCTCTGTAATCTTAGCAGAATAGATATAATGTAAACTGCCGGAGCTTAAGGGGACAGTCAAAGTTGATTTTCTTTGAAAAGCATAAGGGATTTAGACTCTACTGAAAGTCCCAGCATAGACACTTTTATGAAAAACGAAATACCCATTTTTTATTTATGAAGTACTTTCTATTCTTTGCATTACAAAATATATGTTTATACTTATAAGTATAAAGTTATACAAGTTTAAAGTATATACCTAAAATATAACTTATCTAAATATATNAAAGATATAAGTATATATAGAAAAATTTATAAATACATAAGTCTCTGATACTTTCCAGTATCTGAAAGGCACTTACAAGAAGGCTGGAAAGGAACTTTTTACGAGGACATGTAGTGACAGGATGAGGGCTAATGGCTTCAAACTGGAGGAGGGTAGATTTAGATTAGATATTAGGAAAAAAAAATTCACTATGAGGGTGATAAGGCACTGGAACAGGTTGCCCAGAGAAGCTGTGGATGCCCCATCCCTGGAAGAGTTCAAGGCCAGGTTGGATGAGACTTCGAGCAGCCTGGTCCAGTGGGAGGTGTCCCTGCCCATGGCAGGGGGGTTGGAACAAGATGATCTTTAAGGTCCCTTCCAACCCAAACCATTCTATGATTCTGTGTTTACAGATATAAAAAATGATTTATATAAACAAAAGCTGCATTTTGTTTAGGACACATATTAGGGGCATATTTACAATTCAATCTTATAAAGCTATAAGAATTTCCAAACTGCATTTCCAAATTGCATCATGATGATGTAAGAAAGGGCGCTAATGACAGGATACTTCAAAGAAAGGTAAAAAAGTATCTCCTACGAGCACTGAGCTAGGCAGTACGTTTTTCACTTAAATGGAGGGAAGAATTACTTCCTGATCCCCTCTTAGATAGATCAGTATGCAAAATAAAAGAATGTGTAGCCAACACGACTTTCTTTCTAGTATTATAACATATAATATTATTTTTACTAAATAATTCCCCAACCTTTAGGAAATATTAAACTAATCTCAATCATTCCTTTCTACCCTTGGAGAGATACCACTTTTTCTGTGAACACTGCCATTAAATGCTGCTTATGGTTTGCAGCAATCTCACCTAAATGCTGACAACAATTTTCTTCAAGTGGAAAAAAAAAGAGATGCCATTGGGAGTAACTGTAAGTTATTCCTTGCTTCAGTAATTTTTAAACATAAAAGGCCAGCATGATTCCAGAAGAATGAGGGGGATTCCTAGGTTCTCTTTTTCCACTGCCATTAACTTCGTGTAGACATTAACACATCCTTCAAATAAATGGCAGCCAAGTGTAAATTGCTATGGTTCTGGTTTGTTGCTGTTTTATACTCACTTTGCCTGATATATTGTTAAACATCAGAAATGGGAAATGGACTTATCACTAGATTCTTAACAGATAAGTGAAATTCTCAATGTATTATTTTTCTACTTTGAAATAAATAACATTTTAAATTTACTTCACTTAAATCACAGAATCACAGAATCACAGAATAGTCAGGGTTGGAAGGGACCTCTGGAGATCATCTAGTCCAACCCCCCCGCCAGAGCAGGGTCACCTACAACAGGTTGCACAGGACAGCGTCCAGGCGGGTTTTGAATGTCTCCAGAGTGGGAGACTCCACAACCTCTCTGGGCAGCCTGTTCCAGTGCTCCACCACCCTCAAAGAAGTTCCTCCTCATGTTAAGATAATTCCAGTAATACCTAGCACGTTTGTGCTTCTCAAAAAGGGGGATAATCCAGATCTAAGGAGGATGCAAATGAAACACCAGGAAGACACAACGAAAAAATACAAGAATTTGCAAAAAAGTGAGGTAGACTTACTGCAAACGGTATGGTACAGTCATGTAGATATAAAGCCTACAAGACCATTGTTTATTTTCTTTCTGTTGGCTATTTTTGCGGGGCACCCACACTACCTACATCTACCACCTTTACCGTGTATTTTTCTGACATAACTGCCGCTATTCCAGACATAAGTGAGAACATATATGCACAATTCCAGTTTGATTGCAAAAGTACCATATCACAAAAACTAACTGAAGATGATTTTGTCTAAAAGCCTTGTCTCAGAGAAAAGCATGTTGTTCATCTTAATGTACACCAAGTTGAACACGAATGTCATTCCTGTGAATATACGTCTAATGTAAGAAGAGCAAAGCCAAGACAGTCTTAACAGAGCTTTGTGAATTAATAATTGAGAAAATTCAGAACACACTATAGACTTAAAATTACTTGAGTATATTATACATTCTTCATTTTATACTGAATCTCAGGTTGCCTTTACATTGCAGAAAATTAAAAGTGCAGACATCATCCTTGCCGGAAGAATGCCCACAGAAGCCAACTTCCAAATTGCTTTAAGCATTTCCAGTGCCAGTGATGCCACATTTCTTCAAAAGCTGTAACCTGCAGAGGCAGCTCCTGAACTCTGTGAGAGTCCCCTCTCTCCAAAATTATTCCCAACTTAAAGCTGAACATCCTAACTTTGCTATATCGACACCAGTGATTATGAGAATTCACTTATTTCTAATATATCTTCTCTGACCATTTTTTTAAGCAATAAACATAAATGTTTATTTTCTATTAATTTTTATTCAAATTGTCAACCGAAAAGGTTGAGATTTTTTTCAAAGTGTTTGGAGTTATTTGGGGCTGGTTGAGGGAAGTCTTCTCTTGCTATGGAAATGCTAAGCTTTGTTTCATATTTTCCTGCACACGTTTTGTTTAACAGTCTTTAAGACAGACGCCACCTGTGCCCTGAGCAGCACAGAGCGTGTTGCCGAGGAAACAACATTCTTCTCTTGCATCCTCTTCTCTCCCCCTCTCCTTATTCCAGTGTCTCAGCATCCTTTGCAAATAGAGAAAGGTTTCAATGATTGCTGATATATATGAAAAAATTACGCCTTCAAATAGTTGCATAAAGTAGCATAATGTTCCAGTAATATCACAAATTTGGAAGACATTTTAGCAAGACTGCAAATCTTAAACTGTGACTTTTCATTAGAACTTTTTTTTTTGCCATGAATATGGCAAATCAAAAGAATAATAATAGATAATATGATATTTATAAGCTTTACACTCCTACTAAGAGCTGTCCTATGCAGACAGTTGATCCCGCACATCCATATGCACAGTCATCTTGTTTGCTCTGAAGAAAAAATGTCTTTAACATAATTGCCTGCAGCTCAGTGGAACAACTCATTAGATGTAACCACAGGTACAAAGACTTCCCTTAACAATACAGCCCAGATTTAGCAGCCAATTACGTGCAACAAAAAATAAACCCCAATGTAAACAGTAAAGGTGTATCACAGAAAACTGCATTCTTACCATGCTGTGTTTCCTCTAAGGCCCTTGTTTCCCAACAGGCCACTTCCATTGTCTGAGCACCTCAATGAGAGATGAAGCAACCTGATCTGGAGATGATGCCCCATTTCCCACAGCCAGCGCAGTACACCTGCATACCACTATTTCACAGCCTTTTCTTGGAAAACAAAACCCGTTCCCAAATATTGTAAAAAAACAAAGCAGAAGAAAAGAGGAGCCGAGGTTCCATTTAGTCATTAACACAAAGCCCCAGAACAAATACCAAACACAGAAATGGACTCATAAATGGATAGCATTACTCACCCCCTAGAGAAATCATAGCTTAACTATTGCCAGTTGCAACACTAACCCCATCCACTTCTGGCTTCAGCAGACAGAGCAGGAATTCCAACCATGCAGTAAATGTTATGTTCTCAAACCTTTCAATGCCATTAAGAAACAGAAGGAGAAAGAGGCGCTGCCAGGGCCCTGGGTGCACCAAGCGGCCATGCCTGCTCTGCCCAGGCACCCTCAGTCTTGATCCCAGCTTAGTCCCTGCTGACCCCCACACCGCTTCCTACCCGTGAAACCTCACAAACAGCTTGCCTTAATGGCTGAACATGCAACTCGGGAGAGCAGTCTGCTGCTTCCCACCACTGGTCAGAGAGAAGGAAGAGAAAGAAGAGAACGGCCTTTTACTATGCAGAAAGGGGAAGCTTTCGAAAACTCAGCTGAAATGCAAAGTCTTTTATTTTTTTGTTTTTTGTTTTGTTTTGTTTTTTAACTTTAAAAAAAAATGGCGCACTTACTATTAATCATTTTTTAAAAAACAGCTATCACTTATTGCCGTGCTGCATATTATGCTCAGGTATTTTGTGTCTGCAGGTGAGGATACNCACTGCAAGAATGTAAATCTGTGAAAACAAACATTTAATGCAAATAACTTTCATTTTTGAGGGACTTCTTAAATACATAATAATCATAATGGGCTTCTAAGCAAAGGCACACGAACTATATGAATGAGTAAAGACCAGGCATGTTCAGGAAACCTGGGCTTTGCTGCTTTCTCTCATGCAAGGTCAGTGATGCCTTGTGAGTGATATTCTCTGTGCACTTAATTTCATCGAAAATTTAAAAAATATGACTCTTGCCAACAATTATATGTTCACAGATACCAGTGCAACCTTCACAACAGCTAGCTAGGTAGATATTTCACATACTAAAGGATGTCATTGTACATAATTCCCCCTCATATGTTGGATTGTGATCATGTATCACTGTAGGAAGTGAGATTTGTATTCACAGACTTCTCTAAACCTATTGTCAAGCTTTTAATGGTAAGTGAATCACTTAATATTGTAAAATACACACACCTTTATGTTTGAAAAAAGTTCTACAGACTTCCCTAAAATTTTAATGGAAATGATCCTATCATTGTGCACCACATAACAGCCAAATTTGTCATTGTATTTGCAGGAAACATGCTAAAGCCAAAAGTAAGCTACAGGGCTTGCTGGTTTGTAGAGAATGTATTTGAGTTAAAACATGCCAATTTGAAGTCAACACATTTCACAGTGATGTAAATATGTGAACTGAATTTTGAAATAGAAAGATTCTGAGGTCCAGAATGTCATTAAAACCATACCGGGTACTTCTATTTTTTGAAATAGTAGAGAGGAGCAACCTATCAGTTTGATCCAAAAATGTACCTTCAATGTACTCTGCCAGTCATGCAAACTGACAGAATGCTTACTTTCATTGTAACTAATACCGAAGTAAATGTTGACTATAAGGGACAGCGTGAAATGGAAACCTCTGCCTTACGCCAGCTCTGCAAAATGTAAAATTCACAGCTCAAATTAAAATGAATACTTCTTTTCATCCCCAAATTTTGGGGCAGAGTGTACAAATACATTTATAGAATGAAATCTCCAATATTTGAGACAGCCATGTGCTTCTCAGCAAAAAAATTCACACTGGTCTCACCAACTCATGATTTAAGTAGAAGTGCTCCTAAAGACACTCTCTTAAAAGATGACTGATCTATTAAGAATAATACATAAGAAGTCCTGACAGATCACAAATGCCTTATTATAGTGTTAACGGGGCACTGGAACAAGAAACTAATTTTCTTCCCATATTTGCCCTTTTCAGCACCAGGCAGAGAAACTGAATGCATCCTGCATGGCTGAAAAGCACGCCCAGTAAGGGAATCCCAGTTCAGATTGTGATGTGTGGTAGAAAGGTGGTGGAGAGATTTATTGCTAAAGGAAGGTGGCAACCCGTGGAAGCTGGCTTTCTTTTTTCTTATATGTCGTATAACCTCTGAGGTCATGTAACTAAAGTGGGCAGCAATCTTAATTAATAGACAGCAGTGTCCTGAGTCCAAACTATGAAAGGAGCGTCCTGCATTTCATAAAGATTGAAATAATCTGTTCAATCTCATCAACTCAGAAGTCTTTATGATGAAGTCCAATTTTTGTCACATTTTTAACTCTCTGTTGCAAGAGAGTCACCTTGCCTATACTTTATACTCTAACCAAAATATTATTTATTCAGATAATTGCAAGCCTGGAAGAATTATTCAGGATTTTGTTCTAAAAATTTGGAATAAAATTAACTTCTCAAGCAGAATTTAATGGAGAATAGCTTCTTAACCACATTTTCTCTGCCGGATCTCCTGGCATACTGTGTGATCTTCTCCAATGAAAGTGGTAATAACTCCATTCAGTACTTTACAAAATTAGTCCCTTTGCACATTAGAGTGGATACTTATTTTGGCAGACTAATAAACCTGATAAGGAATCACTTTGGACATTCCCTGCGTATGTTTTAAAATTTGACTGTACAAGCTGAATATTCTGTATGCTGATTATATTTTGGGTTTATCATATTTAATTCTAAAATACCCTAGGTAACTTAAATACACTTATCTAAAGTTTTGTATGTCCTTCCACCATTTAAAGCTCTCTCTATATATACAATTAAAAAGACATTTTGATCTCTCTTACTTTGGAACAAAATCAAGTTTTAGCCAGAAATAAGCAAGCCATTATCCAGCTTAAATTCATTCTTAAAATCCTTAACAAAAGGCCAAATAAAATGATATTTCAATAAATAATATTTCCATATAAAAATAAGCATACATTAATGTTTTAAAGAACACTACATCAATGAATCATGGTTGTGTTCATATTTTAGCTTCTTTAAAATAATAGGGAGATCAACATATGTGAGTAAAATTAAGTCAGCTGAATTAGAAAAGAGTAAGTAAAATACCAGAGTATTCCTATCAAATATTTTTACCTTCCTATAAAGTTTTAACAGTTATTACTAGAAGTAGTATTTTCATAAAGCTCCATAATAATTAACTTATTCTTTTGTAAAAGGCATTTTGCTCTTTTCTGGCAATATTTTTCGTAGTCATAGATGATGCCAATAACCTGCTCATGAACAAATGCCCAATGCCCAAGCAGTAATTTTATTTGCTTGCTACTTTTTCCCTCTAATTAAAGGAAGATACATTTTTTTCTCATTAAAGTTAATTATGTTAATAGCCTTTCACCATAAGCCATAGAATGTCACAGCAGGAAATTATACAATCATATCCAAGTAACCAAGCTACATATATAATTTTTTTCTTTTTTTTTGTTTTTTTACATATTTTACTTTCAACAGGAGGTGGTGCTGAGAAGCTGAGAAGAATAAGAATAAATGTAGTAGTAGTATAATGCAGACTGTGATACTGAGCCAAATTATCTGCTTCTAGGTGAACAAAACTCCCACTGAAAACACCTAAACAGATGATTCAGTGTTTTAGGANTGCTTGCTACTTTTTCCCTCTAATTAAAGGAAGATACATTTTTTTCTCATTAAAGTTAATTATGTTAATAGCCTTTCACCATAAGCCATAGAATGTCACAGCAGGAAATTATACAATCATATCCAAGTAACCAAGCTACATATATAATTTTTTTCTTTTTTTTTGTTTTTTTACATATTTTACTTTCAACAGGAGGTGGTGCTGAGAAGCTGAGAAGAATAAGAATAAATGTAGTAGTAGTATAATGCAGACTGTGATACTGAGCCAAATTATCTGCTTCTAGGTGAACAAAACTCCCACTGAAAACACCTAAACAGATGATTCAGTGTTTTAGGAGAATGGAATTTGTTCTTATAATTTAAAACAACTCTTCATTTCTTATGCAGTACCTCAAAAATTTTCAGTGCTCTCAGCCTTGCTGCATTAAAGAAGCCCTGGTGTTCTTCTGTAGTCTACTTTCATATAATTGGTGTCCATTAACACTGACAAACATTACTTCAGCACAGAGGCACACTTAGGGGCCTGGGGATCATTCAAAGACACGCTAACATTTTATTCCTTTTGGGGGTTTGGGAAATGGTGCACAAAGTTGCCATTTCCTTAGTGCAAAAACTGAGTACTGGAGCAAGTATCTTACCAGTGTAGTATCAACTTTGTGAACGGGTTCAGGTCATCAAATCTTTAAAGACTTTTTTTCTTAGATATATCAACAGAAGCATGCTACCAGTCCAGCTTTTTTGTTGTTGTTGTTTTCCAAAGTAGGATCTTTGAACTTTATTGATGCATTGAGGACTACCAACACACAAAAAAAGAAGCATTTAAATGATTTAATATATATTTAATATATGATATGCTGAGTTTTGTTTTCCTATATAGTCTGATGCCTTGACAATAGTTTTCATTCCTTGTAATGAAGGCATAATCAGAGCAGCGCCTTAATAAAAGCTTTTTAAATTTTAGACAACTATTACATGAGATCTCACAGTTGCCTTGGCAGCAGCCATGTGTATCACAGCATATGGAAAGATATACTATCTGTACTTTAAGTAACAGAAATTGCATCAGAAATAGTAAAGATGGAAGGGAATACTGTGATCACTTAAACCAACTTCTTGTATAACGCAGATCGTTACACTGCCCTAAATTAATTCCTCTTTGAAACAGAGCATATATCTAAAATATACCGTTGAAGTATCCACAGCAAACTTTGGTAAAGTCACTTAGTAATTACCTATTCTATTTAAAATTTAAATATTATTTCAACTGTTAATATCCTAGCTTCAGCTTCCAGTCATTCATTTTTTAAAAAATATTTATCTCCTAGGTAAAGTCTTCCTTTATTAAACTGTTGTTTATTTGTCAGTGTGCCTCTGCTGTCATTGGATGACCTTTCAGTTCTCTGTTGGAGAAGTAAAATGTTTTGAACTCCGTCATTTTATCAGTACACATTACTTTTTGCAGTTTTTTAACGTTTTTACAAATGGACTACAGTTCTGCCTGCTTCTCCAACTAAAGAACAAAAAAAACTAATTAAATCCTTTTCCTTTCTTAAGATTAGTAGGCTGACAGCTTTCATCTCATACTATATAAAATGGATTGCTAAGACGATTTGTCTAACAATCTTGAAAAACACTCTAAATTCTCTTGGTTTTAGACTCCTCATTTTATCCTTTCACTTTACCAGTTTTCTACACTGTTTAGTTTCTAATTTATATAGTTCGCTACGCACATCCTCTGTTTTTGTCACAATTCATGTACAGTTGTTTCAAATAGATATTTTTCTTGTTTGATCAAGACATTTTTGTTTCCCTTGACTGAATTTTATGTTTCTAATGTACTGAAAGTAAAAAAAAATGTTGCAGAAAGTTGCCCATACTCAAAAGTGATGATGCGCAAGAAACCTCTGAATATAAGCTTTGTAATAAGTATTGATAAGGGTTCTCAGGGCATCTGAAAAGTAAAGTATTTTTTGCATAGGCTGTCCCCGTGTTAATATGTTTTAGGATCAAAGGTAGCCTGCATCTTCCCCTCTCCTCAAGACATTCCTTCATTTCAAAGCACTGGTGTCTCCCTGTTCCTGATGCTACATAGTCCTGAAAATATAGAAAAATAGTGAATTCTCAGACAAGACTTGACAAAGGACTAATGATTATTTGACAAATTGAAGTTGAATATGTTTTATTTCAAAGTCTAATCCTCTTTACTCTTTTGTCAGAGCAGATATATGCATAATTTGGTGAGGCTGCATCTGGAGTACTGTGTCCAGTTCTGGGCTCCCCAGTTCAAGAAGGACAGGGAACTGCTGGAGAGGCTCCAGCAAAGGGCTATGAAGATGATTAGGGGACTGGAGCAACTTTCTTATGAGGAAAGGCTGAGGCACTTGGGTCTTTTTAGTCTAGAGAAAAGAAGACTGAGGGGGGATCTTATCAATGCTTATAAATACTTAAAGGGAGGATGCCAGGAGGGATGAGAACAGTCTTTTTTCAGTGGTGCCCAATGAGAGGACGAGAGGTAACGTGCAAAAACTTGAACATAGGAAGTTCCATCTAAAAATGAGGAGGAACTTCTTTACTTTGAGGGTGGCAGAGCACTGGAACAGGCTGCCCAGGGAGGTAGTGGAGTCTCCAAATCTGGAGACGTTCAGAACCCGCCTGGATGCCATCCTGTGCAACCTGCTCCAGGTGAACCTGCTCTGGCAGGGGGGTTGGACTAGATGATCTCCAGAGATCCCTTCCAACCCCTGTCATTCTGGCATTCTGTGACAAGTCTTTGCTCTGCTCTATCAGCTAAACTTAATAAACTCTGCAGGACTTAGGGTAGCAAAACTTCTCTCTGAAACAGTCAAGATCACAGTCTCAGCCTTTGAACTCTCTGTGCATTACCACAGACACAAACTAAACAAATACAACAGTTGGTTTTTTTTTTTTTTCCGCCTGGAGACATCATAAAACCATAAGAGTCACAGAAGGGTTTGGGTTGGAAGGGACCTTTAAGAGGATCAAGTTCC
>VZSZ01011418.1:154338-217825 GCA_013398815.1 Ibidorhyncha struthersii | reverse complement strand
CTCCTTCTTCCCTTGCCTGATTTCTTTCTCTTTGGGATTCAATCCACATGGCATGATTTCTCCCACCCCTTTTCCCTTTCTTCTTCCTGAGGCTACTTGACTGAAAAAACAGGAAGGTAAAATGAATAGAATTCATAAAATAAGGTTAACATTGCTTTGAATCTGCAAGCAAAATAGCTATCCCAGCTTCTAATCTTGTGTTGGCCCTGTATAAGCATCTCTCAAGCTGGAGACATGAATGGTTTTCCAGTTCATTCAGTCTTACCAGCACATTTTTGTGTCTGCTAGATATCAGTTTTGTCATTTATTGTCATCTGAATTACTGCTTAAATTAATTTTATCTCAGTTAATGCCCTCTTTTCTAAAGAGCATTGTCAAATAATCCTCAGGAAAGTGTCTTAATGGGGGTTTGCTTTCAGTTAAAACACCTTGCATTGCTAAGATCTGATTTCACAGGGAGTTGGTCAGCGTTCTTTTATTTAAGATACACTGTTGGGATGTAAGGATATTTCTCCCTGCCCTTGAAAGAGGCTTTTTGCCAGCAGACATTGGCGTTGTAGTAGATTTTACCCCAGCACCGATACGGGCCAGAAGGTGGAGGTCAGAATGGGGTCAAAATTCACAGTTGACCGAGGGGGCCCAGCTCCATCACAGTTTATGTCATCTGTGAATATGGTATACAGCAACTTAACTTCCCATCAGTGTGCTGCAGGACCACAGCTCTCTTGCTTGAATACTTGTAGGTGTCCATGTACTCGTGGGTCCCCAGGTACACGAGGACTGTGGTTGGGTCCTCCCCTCCCTGAGCGGGAAAAGAGAGACAGTGAATTGTGAAGCACGTACAAAACAGTTTTCTAATCTCCATGATTTCTCTTTAGGGGAAGCAGCTGAGTGAGCACTTGAACATTTACATCTTTTCCCTGAAGAAACGCGTCCAGGAGTGAACATCTGCCCTATGATCAGACTGTAACACTCGCCATGGAGATTCGCAACTCTTCTGATGTGATAAATAGTTGGAATTAATCTGATTAAAATAACCAAAGAATAGAATAGTCCAGATATCCGAACCACTGCGACAATGAGCTATGCAGCAAGATGCTTCATCTCAGACGAAGATTCCCGTCCAGCAGAGAAGTGTTTCCCAAGTTGTTCTGCTGCTAATATTTATTCTCTTCATTAATGCCGTGTTACTACCCTCTCTGAAGCTTTTGTCTTCCTCCTCCTCACCACCGTGTCCAAAGTCCTGGATAAATCCATGCTGGGTTATATGACATCCTTGATGGTTTATAATCAGTACCAGTTTCACCCAGCCTAGTCACCAGTGGGACCCCGGCAATGCAAACCCTCCCTGCGTATCCTTCCCCCTCAGACATCTGGGCCTGCTTCACTTTCCATATTTATTTTCTGACAACTCATTTCTTCCATACAACCTCCTGAAGGGCTTACACACATTCAATGAATGTGTGAAGAAAAGAGAATGAGCTCAGAAAGCTATGGGCACAGCAAAGTATTTTTGAAACCTATGATTTTTTTCCCCCTCAGCATTAAGACGAGTCTCAGCTGACCTGTATCTGTCAGAAACACAGGCTCCATACAGCAGAACTGGCCTTTCCGCTTATTTTCTAGGCAGTAACAAGTACATTGTTGATATTTCGGTAGCAACAAGCGATATACCCTACAAAGGTAACCAGCTGAGAATAAATTTGGCCAACAAACCTTTTAAGATTGTCATATTTCACTGCAAAACTTGTCAAACCTCATCTATGAGTGCAAAATACTAAGCAAATCATTATTTTCCTGTGTGCTTGAAACAAATTCTTGTGGGTTTAGATAATAACCAAAAAAAGAAAAAGAACTGAGACAAGAAAAGCTTTTTCTAGACATTACATGTTTGCATGCAGATGTAAACTGCTCACTTCATCTATAATATATGTAAGGTTTTCTGCGTGCCTTGGAGGAAGGAGTAGGAATTTGAGTTTCGTCTCTTTTCATACGCTGCCCTAGCCAGAGGGACTCTGTGGCCTTGAAGCACTAATGAAACAATCTGTCCGCTCTCCCCAAGGTAAGCTTTATATTACATTTCTTGCACAGAGGGATGCGATGGACTGACTGGCATGTTTATTAACTAGTTAACTATCATCTCACTTGCCAGAAGCAGGGCAGAAGCATAGTTATTGAGCTGCTGAGCCTTAAGTTCACCTTTTTCAGTTCTTAGACCATTTCTCTGGCTTTATCACTGGTCTGATCATTTTTTCCCCAGTTAACATACCCTTACACCAGCAGCTCCTACTAATATTTTCAGCTGAGCGTCGACTAGTCACATCGTCGTGAACAGCTTCAATTTAAGTTTGTACAGCCTGTTACAGTAGTTGACCTACCACAACGTCAGTAGGGCAGATTTCCCCCCGCAGCCCTTACTGTAGGTACCAGGGGACAAGCCTGCTCATCAGCTTCGCCTCTTCACAAAGCAGAAATGCCTCACCGACTTGTAAAGTATCTTATGGTTTGAAAGGATGCGCGTTCCACCTACCCAACAAGCACACTGAGGGTCCCAACCCCCAAATGAACATGACGCTACAGTCACAGCTCAAGCAGCTTGAGGCTCAAGTTAAGCAGAGGACACAGGCCATCCTGTCAATGCTGGTTTGGAGATTTTGCTGACAGCCCTGCAGGGAAGGGAGTCTCCCGCACCCTCTGGCACTGCTGTGGTCCAGCTCCAGGGCAGCAGCTGGAGAGATGAGAAGGGTCTTCCAGCCTTCCTCCTTGCTGGCGGGGTGGCTATGCCCCTGCCCTGCACGATGCCCAAGGGACCTGGGGTCTCCCCAGAGGTGCTCCCTAACCACCCAAGGACTCTCTGATGGCTGTTTATTTAAAAAAAGCAGTCTTGACTGTGCTTGAAGGGGAACACAGAGTTTGATGTAGGTATGCACCCAGCCACCTCACTGTTTGATGAAGTTAAATATTCTATCTGATACAAGATACACTGCCACAGAACTATCACCTATTTCAACAGTTTATATTTAACCCATCCATCAAAAGCATCTGGAGGGAGTCCCAACGAGAAAAGAATTAGAATAAAATGGATTGAATGTGGTTGTACTGGAGAAACTCTGTGGACAGGCTTCCCTTTTTCCTCTGTCTTGCACTTATTTATGAAACAGTTGGAATAAGGGTCACAGAAGTGACACAATTTGATGCACTGTAATAGAGTATTTTGAAATATTTCATTAACTGAAATTATAAAACTTGAACTGCCATAATCTGCCTGCACTTGTACCTTTCTAAAGAGAAATATAGCGTCACTTTCAAAAGAAATTAAGCTCTGGCCAGTTTTTTCACATTCTATATGAAGACATGGCAAATAACTTCCTTTTCCCTTTTCAAAGCAACCTGTCACTACAATCTCTATAAAGACAAGCATAAAACCAGAACATGTATTGCACAGTGTATATATTGAATTGTTAGCCATCTTAGATGGTAACTGGTTCAATGAATGGGAATAAAAGTGCTTTTGTTTATAGAGCTATATGATCACAGATTTATTTGTGAAGTCAGACAGTAGTATGAACATGACCTAACAGTCTTAACAACAATATTATTTTTTTTTTGTCAAAACATTGTAGCAGAAAAGTTTTCAACTATTTGAACTGGAAAATACATTACTACTTTTTTATGCTGTTGAGCATTCGCACTAGCCCGACGATGTGCCTCTCCCCTAGTCCTACTAGAAGCAACTAAACTAGCGCTGCCCTGCCCAATTTGAGTGCCTGGGTTGGAAACGGGCTCCTCTGGTCCCTGCTTCATCCTCCTCCCCTCTACCAGAAACCTTCCCTATGTGGGGCTGGGCAGCGGTTCAGCCTCAGCTCCAGGGGTACCTGGAGGCTCGTGCTGACCTCTTGGTGGTGACACACCACCAGGTAGCTTAAACCCATGTCAGAAAGAAGTCCTCAGCCACAGCTCAAAGCCCTGGAGATTTAGCAGCAACAGTGCTCATGCTGCAAAAGATCAGAGCTATGAGAATTACAATGAAGTTTCCCCCTTTTCTTCCAAAAAAAAATAGTATTTTGATCTATCATGTAGGTGGCTTTCAGGTACTGCACTGAAGATTCATCCCTGCATACTTGGCCATTGCAAGAAAAGGTCACTGGGAGCTTCAGTGCTCTCTTCACCTCCTGGCTGCTGCGAGTTTCGCTCTTGCTGTATCAAAACTGAGATTCAACAAGAGATTTAATACTCTGAAATTGGAAAGCATTTACCATAAAGAAGAATGATCTGTTTACATGCACATACATACATGCATTTTCTTTTTGATTTGTAGAAGGTGATACAAGTTCCTGAGCTCTTGGGGAAACAGATACTACCTACTCCTACAGAGTAAGTGAACTTTTTTTAAAGCAGCTGCTGCCTCCTTCCTGCTCCCATATGCAGTCACTAATGAAACAAAAATATGTATTTAAACCAGAAAAGTATTATTTTAGAATGCTTTGAATAGTCTCTAGAGCTAGACAGATTTTAACATATATTTTTTTATTAAATATGTAAAAAGATAAACGCAAGTCAAGTTATTCACATATTCAGACAAAAATCTACTCTACCATGCGACAATTTGTGGATAATGTAAAATGACTGATACATCTGAATAAGACTTTTTGTATCTATTATGCCATTACTTATCTATTTATAATTAACAATACATATGTTTACATTCCTTTCAGTTTACATTTAATATATAACCAAAGCTTTATGGTGTGCTATTTAGTAAAGGTAATTACAAATGCATATTAAAACCATAACGGAAGAATGGGTTACTCACAGGGGGTGGGGGGAGAAGGACAACTCTTTCCCCTTTCAGAGCATCTCTCTCCCCTCGGCACAGCCAAATCTCTAGTGCCCAAGAGGTACCTTACTGCCCCGGCTCCCTATGTCAGTCACTTCCCCCTTGACACAAGCAGTGAGTGGGCTGTGGTCCTCAGACCAGAAATAGGATATAAGGAATTTTCAGGAAACGAAGTTCAGCTTTTTTTAATTCTTTTTTTTTTTTTTTAAATGTGCTTCAAAGAGAGAAAAGTAGAGAGGCACAACAGCCTGGCTATGAACCTTCTGGGCAGCTCCACAATCCAACCATTTGCACACCTTTAGAAAAACATTTTCTCTTGAAGTGCTCTCCCATGCATCTGCTCAAGTATTAGCAGGACAAACTGCAGTAAGCAGAGCCTGGTGCTGATGAAATTAAGTTTATAGCCTGGATCCCAAAACTCTTTGCCCCATCAGAAATCCCGTACAGGTTAAAAGATATTCTGGAGACTGGAAAAAATTAGTAACTGCTCTTCGGTTCAACAGTATTATGAAGAACTACCGTTTATTACAATGACAATTGTAATAAGTACATATGTTCTAATAAACACAAATACAACGAAAATGACAATTCCCCTATTTGTGGTGATTCTTGGAAATACTCATTTTGGAATATACACGTTTTTATAAACCAGACCTTATTTGTAACCAGTCAAAATGGGAAAGGAAAGCGCTGGCCCGCAGGTTGCAGTACTTTCACTTCACCACCAAGTAGGACGTGAGGCCAATGCTGGAGGCAGGGCTGGCAAACCTTCAGCCCGCAGGGTCCAGAAACTCTTCTGCCGAGCAGGAGCAGTGATTAAGGAACTGGAAATACCTGTTCTAGTGCTCAAGAGTATCTTGTATATTGTCTGTGGTGCAACACAACAGCAGGGATCTCACAATTTAACTAAGAGCCACTTAGCTACAAAAGATTGATTAGGAACAGAAACCTGCGCACGCTTGTGTGTGTGCAAGCCGGGAACTTATGCTTTAGGAGCACATGAAGGTCTATGATGGTTTAGCTGTTCAATAGGCTTTGGAGGTTTTTCAGTGACTGCCGATTGGGATGGGACTTCCATGTACCTGCTAAATCAGCATAACAATCCAGAATTAAGAAAATCAAGTGAGAGACCAAGAATACCAAGCATTAACTATGCAGAGAGACTACATTGCGCAGTTTTATGAGAAAAATAAGGAATGCTTTATACACTTCAAGATACCTCTGTTTATAAAACACCATCATTTAGAACAGGGTGATGGGACTGCACTGGAAGGGAACACTCTCACTGCAGAGATCTCCAGGGCAGACGTGGTTCTGCACCGTGGCAGCCTTGCCAGAGGAAGGCCAGCCAAGCACAGAACTGGCTCTGTGCCCCTCGGTCACCTGGTCCCCCTCTGATGTGAGCTCTGTCTCCAGAAGAGCTCCTTACTACCTCTCCGCACTTTGGAAACGGCCTCGACACTCATGAGGTGTCCACCACCTACTTAAAAGGAGTTGGGGGGGTTCAGGGCTACTGCTGTTGCTGGGTTTTCCCCATGCCTTGCACCAGCGAGGAAATTTTCTGTCTTCCATACTTGTATGGCTAGGGCGGCATGAGGGGGGGAAGGATAGCAAAAGAAATGGCTGGCCTACTTTGTCCTCTTCTGAGGGGTGGGAAGCCAAGAATGACAGCAGAGATCACATCCTGCAGCTACACTTGTGTCAAGGAGATTTCTCTCCTCCATCAGCACTGAGCTCCGCAGAGGCAGAGCTGCAGCTGGAGGCTGGGACCGGATTCCTCCGGAAGAAAAGCTGGGAAATGTCTATTGACTAGTCAGAAAACTGGGAGGTTTTTCAAAAAACTTAAGTGGATGTCTGTTCCTCCCGAAATAAGCCAAAAAACATACCATGCAGCTTCCTAACAACCTTTCTAACACAGGGGTTTAAATCTCTCCTAGTGAAACAGATGCTCTGCCTTCCATTTTGTGAAGGCAGGAAAGGAATAAACATGAGCAACGTGAGCATTTTCCTCCACAACACACCTCATCATTATGGCTTGAGTATGACTTCCACTGTATCCCTTTATTCCAATTGTTTGTCTGAATTTATGCCCCAATGCAGATGTACTAGAAAACGCGAAAGCACCACAAAGTGAGAGACACAGCTAGTGGTACGGTACTTCTTGCCACACAAAATGCCAATATAAATATGTTAGAACAAGTTACAAGTGTATCATACTTAAGACTAAAAAGAAAAAAAATAAATATATATATTTTTTTAAAGAGCAGAACAAATCTCAAGCAGCCAAGTGGTGAAGTTGCAGTGATGTACAGTAGGTGACGTAGCCCTACAACCTCTTGGGAAGATACACTGAAAGAAGACGTCTGCAAATGCATCTTGGCAAAGTATGGGTACAGAATGCAGTGGTTGGCTGGCACTCACTATGGTACATAAATGTTAATGGCAGACTGGGAGTGAACTGATTTCAAGTTTGAGGCCACACATGTTCCATTCTCCAGAAGAAAGTTCTCACACAAAATGAAAATTGTCAGAGACGCTGGGTGAGTCAGTACTCCTCCTGCTGCTGGGGCTGTTCATGGACTTGCTCTTCACCTTCATGCTCTTCTGTGTGGCTCTCCTGCAGAGAGAAAGAGACCCCAAAACATTCTTCAGCAGAAATCATTCTTCATGTAACCCTGCCACCCCACAGCACTCGCTGTAGCCTAAAGCTTAACTTCTAATTTTCATGCATGTAAGTACAAAATGAGCTGTTACTTGAGAAAAGCAGCATTTTGTAATATTACAATACCATTTATTTACTCTGCTTTTAATCAAAGCATATCCAGCACTGATACTTCCTCAGAAAAAGCGTCAGTTTTCAACATCACTGAGTGTTAACTGTTCCAATAAATGAACATTTTGAATATCTAGACAGCAAGATGCTCAACAGTTAGATGCTGTATCATAGCATCCTGATGTCCTCCCATTTTCAGTTTGTCCAAGGATTCCTGAACCTGTCTGCTATAGTTTTCACACAATTTTCACTCTAGGTTTATATCACTAAATGGACAAGACACTTTTGCTATCACCTGCTTTAAAAGTTAAACTCAGCCTCCTTTTTGAGGTCAGGCATACTACTTTCCCAAAATAATATACCCATGCTAGATTACAGTTGAAAGGTTACCAAAACAGTGATTTTTAGCAGCATCCACAAAATATTACCAAAGACTTGCAAACACATTTTCTTCAGAAAAAAAATATAAAATGAGTCTAGTATTCACTGATTTATAGAGCTACTGTTCAAAGCACTAATCACTAATAAACACTTCCCTTTTGCAAACAGCTATTACGCACAGTATTTTCCAGAGCTGTCTCTCTGAATATACATTGCCATTGCGAGAAGAATCCCTGATCGAAAGGAAGGCTGGATCCTCACTGCAGGTGATACCATGCAGTTTTAAACAATTTCCAATTTAGAGACAACAGACCTGGTATCTTGTGTCAGCCTGGATACATCAGAGCTCAAGAAGGCTGGCTGGCTGGCTCCTAGGGCATTACTTCTGCACTCCCATTAAGCGCAGCTGCATTTATAGCTTTCCTCTCCAGCAGCTTCCATCATTCCGGAGCATGGTTCACTGAAAAGATCCCCCCACTCTCTGCCCTGCATTAGCAGCGCTCCGCTGTAGGCAGCTCTGGAGGAAAACGCTTTTCCAAGACACTGAGCTGCCATTCAAAATTCAGCATCGCTGAGGCAGTACCTCTGCAGAACTTGCTTCAAAGAAAAATTGCCGGGAGCCAGGCAAGTGGCTTGAACAACAAACTTTCACAAACTGATACTGCTAACTTTTCAAACTTGAGGCAAAAAGTAATAGGAGAGGGAGGCCATAATTTGAGTTTTCCCAACATACTGCAGAGCAGCTTATGCCATAAGAAAATTCCCTTCTGGCAATAAAACATTCGTATTTCTAAAGGGCAAGAACAGGAGAACAAGGTTCCTAACATTTGCAGTTAAAATGGAAATATCCAGCTGTTTACCACGTACAGAAACTGACAAATTCCAATCGCAAGCAAGCTTTCTGTCACTCAGGGGCTATTTTCAGGTAGAAGCCACACATGTCAGTCAGGACAACTGCAGTTTAGCACCTTACGGCCCCCTGTGGGGAATGATGCCCTTATTACATACAGTAGGTACATCGCATCAAAGCACATTTTTGCACAGTATCTAAAAATCTCAACTTCTGTGATGGGCTGCAAGGGTGCAAGACTTGTAGAGAACGGGATTTTCACAGGAAGAAACTGACAGCTGTGAGAACATGACCCTGCCTTACAGGGTGAGAAAACTGGAGCTTGTTTAGCTGCTGTGAGCCATGTTCCCTTAACCCCATCTATCCTGACCCTCCTTATGTGTTGAGGTGACCTGCTCTGGAATGCACCTGTTCCACAGGCTCTATGTATGCAGAGTTTGTGAGAGACACCTATTAGAAAGCCCACTCATACAGATTTTACAGGTCACATACACGCTGTCCTTTCATGCATGTAATAGGAAAAGCCTCTAACCACAGGGAGTGGCTTGGGAACCTACTCTGCAGCTCTGAAGAAGAGTGGTAGCTCCTCTCTTGCCAGGCTTACCTTTGATCAAAATGTTAAATCTTATGTGACTACCTCAGAAGTTGTTCTGAGGTTGGACATGTGCTTTTCGGTATGTACAGCTCGTATAAATACATGAAGTGGGAAAGACAAGAGTCACTATGCCCAATTACCTTGGGACTGTGGAATCTCCTTGAATAGCATCCCCTAATAAGGAAAGTAGTGGAAGATCTATTTATTTCTGGCTTCGATCACACGACCATGGTCATCTGTGTCTCCCACAAGGAGAGGTGCTCTCTTTTGACCCTTCAGTCCATCTGCCTCAAACTATTCAGGTGTGCCTATAGACTGAAGAGCTGGACTTTATGAAAACCAGCTGCTGGGAGGGTGGGTGCCTTTTTCCAAAAGCAGCAACAGATGCAGCAGCTGCTAGAGCAGAAAGATACAAAACCAACTGCATTTCGAGCAGTTGCTTTGGAAACTTGAGCTGAGCAACTGATAGATGAAATGGCAGCAATCCACCCAACTTCTGCATGAACTGAACCGGAACAGCCTATGTAGGAAAGCAAAAGCTTTCCTACATTTTTGCTTTATGCCAAGACCTACATGGCTCCAGGTTTCATAACTAGACTCAGCCTCGTCTGGTCCACCAGTCTGACACTTTCCTACTATAAGACCGTATGACCAAAAGCTTTACACGCTATCTGAAGTCTCAATGCTGTCTACAGCAGTCACAGCATGAGTGCTAGGGGCCACTTCTCCCCACCACCCAAACGTATCCTTTTTTAACACTGTTCTCTGTCGACTTTGATGTTTTTGATGAAGAAGTAGGATTACAAATGAGCAATTTGTAATTAAAAATGACAAAGGATTACAGACTGACCAGCTGAACTTTAAATGACACTAGCAGATTCAACATCCCTCTTGCACAAGCAGAGGCATAATGATGAGGTTTAAAAGAGAACCATAAAAGGGAAGAGAAAGCGGAATCTCTAAAAACAAGGAACCCAAATGGATTGATATTTGTGCTGTAAGACTCAAACTCACCAAAATTAAGGCAAAAAAATAGTAATTAAAAAAATCAGTCTTATATATATAGCCTTAATTGAATTAAGCAAAACAGAAGCATATGAAGTAACACGGTTGAAACTACGCTATGACTTGGAATTCTGAAAAAAATAAACAGACACACCCCCCACGACATGAACCTGATAAAAATCTCTTCAATGAAATACTGCAATAATCAAACCTCTGAAGAATGCTTTTTATATGGATTAAACTATCTACTTGCATTGTGAATCTTTCTACGCAGAATTCACCTGACAGCCTACAATGCTCACGGGGCACCTGAGAGATGTGATGAATTAAAGGGCTGTTCAGGGTTTTTTTCCTTACTTTTTCTTTTAGGAGGATTAAATTAAGTGTAACAGAAAATTAAGTAAAAGGGAGACTTGTCCCTTCTGAATAAGAACAGTTGATATGAAAAATAGGACATGATCTCTATGCCATGTCAAATATAGTAGAAGCCTGTCAAACTACAGCTAGGAAGGAAGAGTTTGAGATTGCTATAAAACAGCTATTGGAAGTATGAATTGAAAACAAATTTAAGTTAGTCACGATATTTGAGCACAAGGCTTTGGTCAGGGATGACTTGTGCAGTATGTGTGAGCTGCATCACTGCCCATCCCCTTCCTGAAGAAAAGCCTCATGGCCACAGTATCAGTTATAAATGTCATAAATCCTGAAAATTAATGCAATCCTTTTTTTCCACTTTGCCTCTGTATATTTGAGACACTCTGAAACACAGATTAAAAAAAAAAATCTAAGCCGGATTTACGACGCACTCATTAGCAAGAAACTAGGAATGCTGGAGTTGCCTGTGGTTTGGGAATTTGGGCTATTTCCCATCTGGGGATTGGGAAAGCCAAACTGCTGTTACCAAGGGATTAACCTGAAAAATGCTGTGAGATACAGAATTTAACTTGGGACAAACTCATTACAGAGAGAGAAAAAAATAGAACTGACTGACAAAGCGGGGCAATGAGACAGCAAAGTCCGAAGACAAAAACAGCAGGCAGGATCTGCCAAGGGAACCACAGTCTTTGGTGCTAATGCATTGGGGTCTTTCCTCAGCAAATTACAGTCCATCTGCTCAGCTAAGGAGGAAACGCACCCCAGAAGATGAGGAGATCAAGTCTCCCCCTAAAAGGTACAAAAAAAAAAAAATTGCGTGGGGAATGGCCTCTATTCTTCTCAGGGGGAGCAGCGCTCTCCTGCTGCAGTGACATACCCAGGCTCCAATTGCAAACGCACTTCAGATAAAGGCAGGTTGTTTTATGTAGTTCACGCACAGGCACGGATGATGCTTTCAACAGAGGAAGGCTCGGAGGGAGGAAGCAGATAAAACACTGGGATGTGGACTGAAGTAGAACATTTTGTAATGTGTTCTGCCAGTAAGGAAGACTGCAGGAAGAAAAGCAACAAATGCATTCCTTGGCGGGGGATCACTTGCTGTTTAAGCCAACAGACAGACAGATGTGGTAGGGGTACGGGAAGAAAAGGGATTTTTCTGGCTTTGCTTTATAAATAAATCGCTGCTCTTGAATCCAGAAATCGTTTTCTGACCACTATATGTATGTAATTCTTTTAGCCTGTTATCACATGCCTGGCAAATTTGTCTTATTGTTTATTCCTGTGAAAATAATGGTTTCCTTGTCCTATTCCTCTCTAGCACTCACCCCGCACCACTGAAGAAATCCTCTTTCCCCTGTCACTTCTCATCTGAGCAGTGGCCCCTGTCAGCGGCAAGCTCGTGTCCCTCCTACACCTAACCGTCATTTATG
The DNA here is from genome assembly GCA_013398815.1 of Ibidorhyncha struthersii. Taxonomy (NCBI): domain Eukaryota; kingdom Metazoa; phylum Chordata; class Aves; order Charadriiformes; family Charadriidae; genus Ibidorhyncha; species Ibidorhyncha struthersii. The sequence continues at coordinate 205,579 of VZSZ01011418.1, read as the reverse complement.
CTCTACTAGTCTTTTTTAGAAAAGCATGCGAGTTAGTAGTTGCTTCGGCAATGAGAGAAAATTTTGAGTCAGCTGACTAGTGCTGCAACAGCTTTCTGGGAACAGATATAAAACAGCCTACGGTACCACAGTGCTGCCGAGAGATTAAGTTGATGCTTATACAGTGGAGCCAAAGTCATCATCCGCTGGAGACTGAAGGGTCAATCGTCAGTACAGTGCATACAGGGATTTAGTTAACATGAATGGGAGTAGTTCAGCTAAATCTCCACTGAATCATTATCCCTGAATGTATCTGAGGAATTTAACCAGAACCCTTTGCAGCTTCTTGCTTTGTTGTCTGCAGCACTAAGTCTAAGATGCAATGAGATTCTTGCTTAATCTTGCAGACAATACATTTTTGAAATTTGGTAATAGAGGATTATTTGGTTTGCACAAGGAAGAATTTTGCCTTTAGCAACAGAATTAAAAAAAATGCTAAAGAGCATTATCTCTACAGATATAATTATGTATTTGGCAACGTGCACTGCACATATTACAATGCTGCCACATGGGCCAGAGAATGTGCACAGCTGTAGACACTGAACAGCACCTCTGTCAGAATTCCTGTTATTTTCAACATGTTAAAGAACACGAGTAAAAGACTTTATGCAGAAAGGCGGAAGAGGAAAAAAAAAATCAAAACTTAGGCTCAGAACCATATGAAATCAATTTAAAATTGTGACACACTCGCCTTTCAGATCAACTTCAGCTAACGTAGAGTACAAAACCTACACTAAAGGAGCAAAAGGCAACTGGCCTCTTGAATCCCTTCCCTATTCTGAAGTCTGTTGTTTGCGAATGAAAACTTCCCTTTTGGGGGAGGACACATGGAAATCCTAGCTGCTACAAGTTCTGCTGACCTAACTATAGGACATGATCCAATACTGTGCCAATAAATTTTTATGAAATTAAGCTGTTTTGTCTAAATAAAAGAAATTAAGCTTCAACTTACGTGTTCTTCTGAAGCATAAAGGACTTCCATTAGCCGATTGACAAGGTCATTATTCTCTCCCCCGTGTTCTTGGCAGAGAAGTTCAATCTCCCTTAATTTGCCAAAGTAGAAATCCCTTTCCTTCTCCACGCCTTCAAGTGCAAGTTTTAATGAATGTACCTGCATATAAACCAAGATGTGATGCATCAGTTGTGAGGTGCACTATAGTCAAAACAATTCAGTCTAAGATGATCCATGCTAAACAATCTTAAATATATATTCAATTTTATAGCTTAAAATGAAGTCCCCTTTTTCTTTTGAAGTGCTAAATTGAACCTTACATAACAGACAGCAGTAAATCAGGGTCCGCCATTACGCCTCTTGGATACATCCTAACCTTGATCCTTAAAGGTCAATTTTCTCAGTGCTCTTTTATATCAAAACCCAAAGCAGCAGTTCAGGAATCAGGGCTAATTAAGACTTGGCTTCTAACAAAGCTGCCAGAAGTGTCATGTAATGGTAATTAAGTAAACTTTCAGCTCAGTATTGGCATTATTTTGCCTGGATTAATGTGCAGTTGTTGGGAAACCTACAATATCTCCTTGCCTAAAAATATGTAGATCTAGCAGAAAAGCTCATGAGGAGAAATGGTATGGTTAGGAAATTAAAAGGTCCTCTAGTTGCAAATGAATACTGCTGTGTTGTTTTTCCACCTCTCCTCTTTTCTGCCTCCCCACTTGCCATACTGTTAGAGACCTGCCTTTTGGCACCCTGATGCTGTGACCAGCTGCACCATGGACTTTCTGCTCCGACTGATGTGCTGTTTCTATCAACAAATTCTCTCAAATGCCAAGCATCTTTCTCTCTGCAACCTTGTTCACAGGAGTCTTCAAGCTATACTGTCAGTCTGAATTTCACCACCAGGACTGCTGCAAATCATTTGTGGGCAACATAGCTGTTGATGATTAGGCATCATATAAATCACAACAGATGTTGCAATATATTTTTATACATACATATATATACACACATGCATACATATTTTAAAAAGAACAATTTTGTGGGAGCATAAACTACTGTCCAATGGGATATACACAATCAGGATAACATGTAAGTGGCTCTCAAATTTGGAAGACAGCAGCATAACAAACTAACAGAAATAATCACGGATGAAGCTGTGTACTGTAAACACACTGACCCCAATCACGTCCAAATTACAGCCAAATTAGCATCCACATTTTAAGGCCTGCAATTATACACACTATTTTCTAAATAAAATATCCTAAATTAAATCGTAGACTACATTTCAGTGAACTGATACCATTTAATGAAGTTCTGTGTTGCCAGTTCTACTGCAATCTGATTTATTCCTTCCACTCGTAAAGATACCAGCAGGGTTCAAACAATGCTTTGACAGCCTACTAAATCCTATCAGTTCATTTTTCCATAACTGCTGAGCCAGCGAAGCCTTTTTCTGACCTTTGATTGCACTCTCAGAGGTGTCAGACAGCAGAACTGACCTGTTACCAGGGCTGGATCTCAGAACATCTCACTCACATACTAATCCATTTCTGACCAGCAGCCTGAGTTTAACACCCAAGGATTCCCTTGACAGCTTGAATCTATGATTGATACAATGACCGGTCACCTTAAAATTAACTATTTATTCATGAAAGTAGGAATAGCAAAATGGAACAGGCGTTTACAATATTTTGGTCTAAAGGTGAAGACCTTACACTTAGGATATGTCTTCTGGATCCACAGCAGCATATTCCTTGGGAGGAATACCTGCATCCAGACGCAACAAGAATGCAACTACTTCCAGATCTCTTGCTCTGTGCTTGCTAGAGCTTGGGAATACAACAAGTTTCAGCTGAAACATTGGCAGCTAATAGCTCAGACTGTCTCCCCTTCTGACCTATTTACTAAGAAGGCATTCTCTTGTTTTCATCCTATACATTCACTCCTTTTTAAGAAACAGAATCATTAAACTATGCATATATGCACATAGTTGATTAACTACAGTATACAGTAAACACTGTTATAACCAAACCAGATATGCTTTTCTTCAGTTACATATCAGCTACTTGCCTGTGACACATTAATTTGTTTTTCTTCAGGCAATTATCACATCCACGTGCTACTTTTTCCTGCTATGAACATGCCAAAAGGCTAACCCTGTTTGAGCAACAGTGCATGTTAACTCCCGTGCTCTGTCTCTGGACCAGAGGCAACCCTCTGCAATACAGTAAATGGATGCAAAGGTAAAAGTTCTTACCAATTCATCTTCTCTCTGATGGCACTTATTGGTAGCACGAAAACTCACAGGACCACAGAACCAGGTTGAAGATTAAGCATACACTGTAGACAAGCAGCCATGACGGTGCTGTTTTCAGAAACTATGTGTGTGCTAGCACACAGTTAACAGTTCCTGGGACCGTTGTCCATATCTAATGGTCCCTGGTCTGTGTTGTCTCCTTAACTGCACTCAAACTCTTTGGGAGACAGACCAAAAACACAGCAAAGTCCACTCTAGCATTTTAATGCTATGGGTAATCAAGTTCCAGTGCACAGTGACATTCCTTGGAAGTGTTCAATTTACTAGCGCAGACCAAGGCAATAGCTAAGACCATTTTAAGAGAAGCCTTAAGATTGTTGGGAGCCATTAAAATAGCAAATGTTACAGATGGCTTGTGATTATTACAAATACCTCATTAAACAATGCTGTGGTAAAACACAGTATATGGGCAGTCCCACTACTTAAATTTTTCCACTACAAATTGCATAGAAGTTCAGATGTTTCAATCTCCCTTAGCTGCCATTCATGAAAGGGCTGAAAAAAACATCTGCTACAGCCACATAGGAATTTGATATTCACAGGCACCACTCAACTTTTCTTACTCATAATCAAGAGAGCAAAGGGGTACAAAGCGGCTGCTGCCCTCTTCTCCCTGGTTTCTGGAGAGTGGTAAAAACTGGGCAATTTGGCTCTTCCAGCATGTTCAGACTGGGGGTCAGAAAATCCTGGCTCAGAGCTGCTTGCAGCATAGCTTTTTTGGCTTGTGTTATATGCCCAGTGTGCACAAGTAACCATTAGTGGGAAATGAAATACCAAACACTGCCAGCATTAAAAAAAAACCACAACCCTTCCAGACCATTCTAGCTAGAAGAGGTCTCTGAAAAACTAGCTATTAAAACACCAGCTTTCCAAATCCTCAAAATTTCTTCTCCTCTTTGGTGATGGGGGAAGTCATCAGTTTTCCCTCAGGGTTATTTGTATATAAAGCTTAAGGTTTTCACACATGGAGTGTGCTAGGAATACATTAGCAGTGGATGTGATAGTCACTGCCTATTTTAGTAAAGATCAAATATTTTTTTCTGTTGCTCAGATCCCAAACAACTCTTCCTGCTGAAGTGAACACATTCTGACTTCTGAGTACAAATGTCATGGTTTAAGTTGCATTAAGCTGATGTTTGATCTCCACTCTTACATCAGTTAAAAAAAAAAAATCCATGAAAAATATATACCTCTATTCCTTGTGCAACCCTTAAAAACTATGCTGTTGCAGCAACAACCAAGAGCCCATTTGGAAGGCTTGTGGACCCTGTTGTGCTCTCTACTGCTCAGAATTATGAATTCTGAGTATGCCTGAATCTGTAGTATACCACGTTTGGGATGTGGCTATCCATCCACCACCTTTAAATGTGTAACAGTAACCAAGAATTTGCAAACAGTGCCCCAACAAACTGAAATCTTTGTTGTTCAGGTCAATGAAAGTCTGAAAATGAAATGCCCTTAATTGTGGAAAATTATACTTGATCCAGAATAAAGACTTCTTCCTGAATGCAGCTGCCAGGCAGCTCAGACTGTAAAATACGAGGTTTTTCCTTTCCATTTTCCCTCGTCCAGGACAAATACAGGGATCAGGCCTCATTTATACTAGTAGCATTTACACCATTCTGACAGCACAGTCTTGAACCAGATGCAGGTATTTATTTATGTCCAGTGCAGACACTCTTGCATCTCCAGGAATGACAGAGTGATGTAAAGCTCCATAGCATAAGTGAAAATCAAGCCCTTACATTCCTAACATTAAAGAAATTATGAAGCTTTATTAATTATACCGCAGAACATTATTTAGAATATAACTAAGTATTCTCACAAAGGTAGATCACATTTTTAAATGAAAAAGGCATATTACCTTTTTAATGCCTTTCTTCCAGAAAGCAGAGTGCAATGAGCTAGTCTCGATTCAGCTGCAAATCTTGAACACCATGGTATTACAAACAGGCTTGTTTTCTCCACGATGACACATTAAAATGATTTATTTCAAATTTGTAATGCACAAGAGCAAGGACACTATTAGGATCTTTCCTATCCAAGTGAAATAAAAGATAAATTTCAAAATCTAATAAAATTATCATACTTCTTCAACACTTACCTGTCCTTCCTAAGATCACGTTTTAAAAATACTGGCAAACACCAGTTATCTCTGTCAGATGTTATTTGTAACAATAAATCACTTTTTTCTTCCCAGCTGGGCTATTTCAATCTTTTGTCCCTTCATAATTCTGGAGAGCATCATTCAACAGAGAGTAATATTAGATTTCATGACTGCCTGTGACAATGAATGCATCTAATTTTATGCCTAAAGCAAATTTACCTGTTCGCTGAGCTGTATGACTTGAGTTTCCAAATCTTTATCTGATTTGGATGCTGAGCTGCTTGGTGCAGCTTTTTTTGCTGAAGATGGGCGAGAAGGTGTTGATCCTGGTTTAGAAGCTGGACTGGATTTAGCAGCACCTGAAAAGTACAATAAATAACAAGGTTTATCCCCATAATAAATACATTCCCATTAACCTGGTACTGAAAGTATTTTTTTTTTACAGCCATTCTGTCTCTTACTTCAAGGTGACAGTGGAGGAAGTTCCAGTGTGACTATACCTTGGGAAACGAAAAAACACATTTCCTAGCAGTTTTACTTTGAGTTTGCTACTGAGAGTGAAGTAGCTCTGAAACTAAAATAAACATCAAACTAAGAATATAAAGTTCCCTTAGCTGTCAGCAGCTTTCGGCTTTAAAAAATATGCCCTTAACAGACCATTCCTCCAGCCCAATATTTAGTGCACGATCTTCAATTCTCCTGGAGAAAAGCAGATTTGAAAAACTCAGCTAAACGGTGCTTTCCTCATTTTCAAATGTAAACCATCCCTGAGACAAGGGCATTGAAATTCAGACAGTGCACGCCAAATTAAATCCATCAGTGAACTCACAGTTGCCATAGTGACCAAGAGATGAGTTTTTATCTGCTTCAGTTTTGCTATTTGTTTTTAATTACTTGCACTGCAAATCTGCCAGAATATGGAGCAACATCTTTACCAGCAAAACCAGCAATAACAATCGCGCACAGGTACTCTTTGACAACGCCTGTGGCACACAAATGCCCAGGCAGAGAAGCGTTTGTATGAAACAGTTTGCAGTGCCTTCATGCAAACCTCACAGCCAGCTCGTCACACCTTGCTCTGCCTCTCCATCTTTCCTCTCCTCGCTGTTGGTCGTTTGAATTAGTTGCTCAGCCTCAGTACACGAGTGCCCAGCTCCTGGCAGTCCACCTTGTCTTGGCTCCCACCAACGCTGGACTCTGACTCACAGCCTCTTCCTTATTCCCACCGATGAGGAACACATTTCAGATGCAGTGAACATAAATCCGGTACCAAAATTGCTTGGGTTAAGAAAACAGAACAGAAACCCAGCCCTCTCTCCAACCTATTTGACTTATTGAGCAGGCACGTGAATCAGAAGTCCAGTTCTACAACACCCACATTTATCCCTGTTTCTTACAAAGAGCAAAATGCAGTTGTCCGGATATGGGGATGGGCTTCATAGCCATTCTCCTCCATCAGATCCTGTTGGTTCTGAAGCCTGGGACACATGGGGAGCGGGAGAAAGCCCAAATCCAGCAAGCACCCAGCTGAGCTCAGAGCTAGCAGTTCATCAGTTCCAGAGGGATTTGCCCCAGCTTTCTCAGCAGCCACCTTCCACCTCACACTGCCCCAGCTGCTCCTCCCATAAGATTATTTGATTTATGGCACACTACAAATTGTTCTAAGTTGTCATTTCCACAATGTATCCCCAGTGTCAGTCAACACTTTAATAAAGCAATTCAGTGTTTTACAAAGGTCTTACTAGGAAGGTCTCACAGGGAGGCAGAGAAAGGCAGGAGGGGGAGAAAGACAACTTGTGAGGCTTATATGACCAAACCGTGGAGCTCACAGTCTCACTGACCTAGAACTAGGTATAGCGGTCCCTTGGAGGAGCTGAAAAGCGATAGGAAAGGACAGCAGCAATGGGTTATTGAATCTAGCTCGATTAAGCTTTTCTGATTCACAGGCCTCCCTAACAAGCATCTCCTCCCGCCTCTAAGGATAACTCTCTATTAACTGGGTCACCTAATGCCAACAGAACATAAACAAACAACTAGATAATTCCAACAAATTGTGTAAACATTTCTGTGCAAGATGTCCACTCTCCTTTTCTATGCTCCTTAAAATGAGATAGATAAAAAAATATTTTTTTTTAAACTGGTGACTCCAGTCCAATAACTTCCCTCTCTAAACCCTTATAATTACATACACAAACTCCCTTCTAGCAGATTTCAGCTACAGTACACAGACTTGCTAAAGTTGAGAAAATTCAACATTGTATAGATGCCTGAAATTAAACTTCTTTTCACACAATACTTAAATCAACAAAGAATAAATAATTTGTGGGAAAACATTAAAAACAACAAGATCTTTTGCTGCTCTTTCCTTCTTTGGGCAATTTCCTAAACTTTACCACCCTGCCTTCATTACATGTTTTCATAAGCTTTAGCACCCTGCCTTCGTTACACGTTTTCCAGGTTCAGTCCACATTTCGACTAACTAAAAATCAGCTGCTTAAGAGAAGGATTGTTAAGGATTCTGAAGCCAGGAAAATAATTTTCATTTGCATTAGCAGACAAATAGAAGAAAACTGGTGTCAAAATATGCAGGATAAATACACATGAAATAACTGCTTTGCACATAGCATTCTAGTTGAGCCTGAAGTTATTCAATGCATACTTTTATCACATGCAACTGCAGAAGTTACCCGTATAAAACTTAAAATATCGTTGATGCAGACTAAACCAAGGTATCAATGTTTCTAACTGTATTGCACACCCGCAAGAGACAGTTCAGGATATCAGCTGAAGATTAAATGCTCTAAAACAAGCTACGGACCTTCAGATGTGAAGCCTTGGCTGGTCAACGCAGCTCCCCCCTCTACTAACTACCCTTCTTCTACTTGAAGGCAGCACTGGACTTTCTCTAGGCAGCGCGCACCTGCACACAAGCACAGGAGGAAGCTGCTCAGCTTTTCTAGGACAGCATCCCCTGGCCTATCAGCTCTTCACCATTTCTCCTGGGGGGTCACGGGGCAAGACCAAAGCAAGGCGCGTTGTGCAGCCACGGCATATCGCTCCCTTTCACACTCGACAGCCCTGCTGAGCTAGCTAGTTCTTTGTAGATCAGGCTACTGATCACAGAAAGCCAAATCGTTAAGTACACACCTCTTTTTAACCTGCAGAGACAGTTAAGGGCAGAGCAGGCACAAACATTTAATCCCCAGGTATTCTCTCTTATTGGCAGCTGAGGGGCCCTGCCAGGGCGTGCTGAGCAAGCCACATCACCGCTGTCTGCAGACAGAGAGGGCTGGGTACCACCAATACACTGCATTGCATTCTGCCCTCCTTTGAAAACAACAAAACCTTTTGAGTTTCTACAGCAAAGTGTTACTAAGTCCAGACAAATCAAAAGAAATTGACTTTGGTGCCGCTGCTCAGGATCAGCTTTTGAATGAATGTGATATCCCCATTTCAGTAACGCAGATAAAAAACAGCTCAATAACCTGAGCAATTCAGGCATTATCAGCGACAGCTGGATGGAACATAATTGCAACAGAGAATGCCTAGGGATTTCTAATTTAAAATTTCCTGGAGGAAAAAAAAAAAAAAAAAAAGCTTTACTGCTCATTTATTCTGAAACATCAGTTTTAGAATCAGCTCAGAGGTAAGCCTCTCATTTCTAACAGAAGCTTAATTTTGTAAAAGAATTAAAGGATGCTGGTTGGTAGAGTAGTGTGAAGTACTTGAGATGGCCAGATATCTAAACAGAGATGAAAGATCTTGGTAGACTTAAAGACTTTGCTATCAAGCACCACAACGGCTTTGCAGTCAATTAGTGCAAGTGTGGAATAACTCCTAATGCATTGCTCAGAGACTATATAATCCAAGCAGTTTAAATTCTGTCCAATGCCATATCTTCTATGGAAATATTTATATATAACCCATTTACACATTCTGAGAAAGCACAAAAAAATATACAAATATTTTATATACAACAACAAACGGATTTTATATATCCGATAACCAGCTCTTTTCACTGACCACTGAGAGAACTGCATTGTAATCGGTGCCATAAATGTTACCCATTACCAACTCCTTTTCAAGCTTACTCTAAATGTTCAAAAAGAAGTGCAGAAGCCCTGCATCTGGGGAGGAACAGCTCCATGACCCAGTACATGCTAGCAGCCAATGGTCTGGAAAGCACTGTGGTGGAAAATGACTTGGGGGTCCTGGTGGACACCGTGTTGAGCATGAGCCAGCAAGGCACTTTTGCAAGCAAGGAAGGCAAATAGCCTCCTGGGCTGCACTGGGAAAAGTATTGCTAACAGGTCAACAGAGACAACCCTGCTCCTCTACTCAGCACTGGTGAGGCACATCTGGAATGCTGGGCCCAGTTTGGGGCTCCCCAGTACAAGAGAGACATGGGCATGCTGGAAAGAGTCCAACAAAGGGCCACGAAGATGACTGAGGGTCTGGAGAACCTCACATATGAGGAAAGGCTGAGAGAGCTGGGATCTTATCCATACCCAAAGGGAGGGTGCAAAGACAACTGAGTCTGGCTCTTTTCAGTGGAACCCATTCAAAGGGCAAGAGGCAACGGGCACAAATTTAAATACAAGAACTTCCGTTTAAACGTAAGAAAAAACTTTTCCGCTGTGAGGATGATCAAATACTGGAACAAATTGCCCAGAGAGGTTACAGCATATCCATCCTTGGAGATACTCAAAACCCAACTGACATGGTCCTGGGCAACCAGCTCTAGGTGATCCTGCTTGGAGCAGAGGGCTTGGAACGGACTAGCTCAGAGGTTCCTTCCCACCTCCACTGTTATGTGAGAACATCTGTTACAGCATGCTCTGATTGTAGGTCAATGCAGGGTCCAACTGGATCTTTTTTTAAAGAGTATCACAGCTGCTTCAATTAGCACCTGGATAATTTTTTTGTACCTGCCCATATAACACTAGCAGAGATGGGAAAAATAAGTTCACAGTTGAACGACAAATTCTTTTGTTCTGGTACTGAAATAAGTTAGATGAACCAGTTTTGAAATGCATTACAGTTTTCTACCTCTGGTGCTCCAGAAACAATTCCTAGTCAGTCCATTATAATTAAATATATCCCCCCGCTCCAGCTTCACCTTTACTATTCTTTTTACTAAAGACATATGTTTTACAAACAGATGTACGCTTCTGAAATTTAAAACAGTGGATGCTGGCAGGTTTTGGGAACAAAGCTAGGCTGTGAATTCCAGGTCCCTCTACATCACAAGCACAGTCTTGCAGGCAAGAGACCTACTTAACGTTTAGAGAGAAACCTCCCCTGGAGGTGTATGAGTAATTAGTATGCTGTTAAATATTTATGTAAAATTCCAAGGAAACACGTGCATGAATACAATGTGGACATGCATGAGGAGTGTGTGGAGAGCAATGGAAGCCCTGAGCAAGCATGAGACTTGGCTGAGCCCTCACAACCACTGCTTCAGTGGAATCTGGGAATCACTCACAGTGTATCTTCAGTCACATTAAAGGACTTCATGAAGTGAGTATTTCTGACTCATGCCACAGAAGGAAAAAGAAACACACCAAGAGGCCACAGAGCTAGCAATTTCTTGACAAGCTAAAGAAAAACCCTCCACCCAATTAAACCAAATGAGTGAGAATGGTAAGTGAATTAATTTTCACACACACTTATTGTTGCAGCTACTCTGAGGTGCTAGAAACTGCTCAATTTAGGGATGCTTAATGGCATAAGTGATGACAAATGATGCTTAATGGGAATGAAATGACCTCAGACAAAATCTGACTTGACTTTCAGCATCCCAACATGCTGCAGTGCAGCCGCCTAATTATTTTGTGGCACTAACCTCCCTGGGGTGGCAGAACCCCTCTGTCCCCTCAGCTCTCCATACCTCCACTGCTGCTGGCTACAACACAGTCTGATGAGCTCTATGTTGACCATCACTGCCAGGCAGCCGGCAAAGAGAAGTGTGTACAAATACTTGAAACCGAAGCATCTTTTACAAATTTCAACAGAGCGATCCAAGCAAGAACATACAATGGAGTCTGCTTGCCAGACGAAAAAGTTTTGATGGCACTGCTCCCTCAGTTCATCATTAATAGAAGAAGAATTGATAGATGAGAACTACTTCAGCTTTTTCCCCCAATCATAAATGAAGACTTTTCTTTAGATTTAAAATAACCAACATTTTAATGGTAACCATTAATTTTTCTCAGCTGAAGCCTCTATTTTCTAGAGAAACATCTTCATAGAGGCATTCATCTTCAATGCATGACACCATTCCACATAGGCTTAACAGAAGAATAAAATGTAAAATTTGAAATGCTCTTAAACTGCATTTTATAAAATTCAACTATCTGTTTAGCTATATGGAAAAAAGCAGTCCCAAAAGTTAAATGTGCAAGAAAAATATGTGAAGAATAGCATATTGAAATACAAAAGATCATGCAAACTTTAAGCAAGACAGGCATTCAAACCATACCCATAATACACCAAAACTTAAGACAGCCATTTTCACCACTGTTTTTTCAAACACAGTCTTCTTTCTAGAAAAAAAGGCCCTGGCTCCTGCACAGCAAGCAGCATTGCTTCATGGTCTAAATTCTTGGGCTCAGTGTGTTTAAAAATTAAACCATCCTCATGCTGGCAGAGGGGGGTGTGTCTGTATTAAGGCTCAGCCACTTTCCTCTCTACCTCCCAGGCCAGCACTGTCACTGCACACACTGTTCCCATCGGCTAGTACAATTCCTTGGCCTTGGATGAACTAGGCAAAAAAGCATTTTCAGTTTGTTGCCCCACGGCTCTTCCCATCTCCCGCTCTGCCATGTCATCCCGGAGCACTGCACCACTGCAAGCAGAGGTTGTCATCGCCAATACCAACTGCCTGCCACCTGGGGAAAAAAGGTAGCACATTTTGGTGGAAAGCAAAGAAAAAAAAAAAAAAAAGCATTGGAAGGAATTCTCTAGTCCTTCAGGAATCCTAATCATATCAGTAGCTGCTAAAATAAAGACTGGTTTCGTTGAGTATTTTTATCCCTCAAAATTAATTTACAGCACATCTGCCACAGTAGGATATACCATTTCCCTAAAGAAAAAATCGGTATTTTTCTTGCATAATTGGCTCTTTGATAGCATGCACATTATATATAAAGCACTCGTGCACAAACAGTTCATTCTGCCCTGGTTATTTTCCCTGTCATAACGTGAGTATTTTTAGCCCTCATGTGATCCTCCAGTATTTTCCAGCTCTGCTTTAGTCATCCTGCTCTCACTGAATATTTCAAACTAAAATGTTTAACAGCCTTCAGATCTAAGAACCTCTCACATTTTTAGCTTCTATGTAAATAATTAATTTTATTAAGCTTTCTTTTACCCGTGTATTTTTGACACCTCACACCCCTACACAAAGCAGTGCTTCATGGAGATTTGCTCTGAGACACAGGAATACTTACATAAGACACTAAGCTAAAATCCCGACAACCTGATCACCATTTTCAATTTGATCAGAGGAAGCTTTTTCTGCGATTTTCCACAGGGAGCATCAGAACTGGCACAAACAACAGTGCCCTAATATTTTAATCCCTTACCATAATTTTGACTCTACATCTGTAGGCTGTTTACCACTGCATTAGAGAAGAGCGGAGGCTGTAGGGGATCGAAAGGCAGCTCAGGGCTGGCAGATGGCGTTATATCTAAAAGCAGCTGTGGTGCTGTTGGCAGAGAGCCGGCAGTGGTGGTCTGTGCTGCTGGCTCCACTCCTCGAAGGATGAAAACATACTCATTCCCCCAGCAGGGAGCTGCACTTACCTGGCAAATCCTTGCTGCTCCTACTATTTCTGGAGGAAGCCTTTTACATGTGTTACCGAAGGCATCCACCCTCTATGCAGCCATCAGGTCAACGACAAATCGGCTCTGTCTCTTAAGGAAGGGACAAGGCAATGCGAGGGTGGCACAGCAGATTAGTTGTAGGGACCTATTTACGCTTCCATTTCCGAGCTGCATTATCCTTGACCTGTGCTGACTCCCCAGTCGGATCGCCTTTGGGAGGGGTAGGGCCATGGCTGTCGGGCTGCTCCCTGGGTAACACAAAACCCGGTGCATTTTCAGATTTCTTGAGTTTTGGTTTGTTTTAAAAATGAAATAAAGACCATGCTCAGCATTTGCAGAGATATAGGTAAATACTGATGTATAGGTACGGAAAGCAGCTACCTGATACCATGGGTCTTGTCAAGCTTTAATGTCAGATTAAAATACCAAAAATAATTCAAACTCATGGCAGCTACCTTTTTGGGTAAGCTTTCAGAGCAGGCTTTAGGGATTTGACCCCTTTCTTGTTAATTGAAAGACATATCTTAGTCTACTTCTGAAAATACAGAGTTAGAACAGAGTGTTAATAAATAGTTATGAATAATTAAAGAGATCAGCACCTCCTAAATCACTCAACCAAAACTCTGGCAAAGGGCACTTGGAGGAGTTAGTCTGTGGAACAACAGGATCATCTGGAACACATATGAAATTACTAATATATAAATTTCTAAAGGAATAACTTATTTAGCTATTTGATCAATTTAGAATAGGCATATTTAAAGGTCTGCCAAAACAAAAAATATAGTGTGACTGAATATCCGTATGTCTACTTGCTCCTGTCACTAAACAGTAAGTGCATACATTTGCATACGGTCACTGCATACCGTTTAAAAACTTTTGGATTATGTTGCAAGATCTTCTGGGTTCTTTATTTTCTCCCACTATTGTTTCTGTTTCATTAATGAACTGAAACAAGACAGCAGTAAAATTTCAAAGCTTCAGTGCTAATGTAGAGCAAATCACACAAATTAAAAGCGACGTTAAAAAAAGAAAATGTACAAAAAAAGAGAGCCAAGCTACTGTGGCAAACTGCTACATGCTGCAGATGCTGGCAAATGCTTGCTGCATTAGTGTAAGAGGTGATTGCATCAAGCAGCCCACAATGTTTACTGCTCCCACAACAAAGTCAGTGGAAGTAAAGCCATACCCAAAACCTCAGCCATTTCACTGAAGATCCATGAACATAAAATAACAAAATAATGAATGTAAAAGCTATAGATAGCAGTTTGAACTATGCCACCTGATGTTGCACTTACTCATGAGCATGTATTCCCTTTTTGTGCTTGTATTGTCAGGGAAGACGGAACTCCAGATGGGGTGTGGAATTCTTAACCTGCCGCCGGACAACTCATGAGACCTTATCTTTCTTGCCTTTTTAGTATAAATGGCTAAGCTTGTTTTACTCACATGTGCACATTATGATTCCTATAACAACTGTAATGAATACTCCTTCATTTCCAGGTAAGTGTGTGTGAGCATGCACAGACACACATACACGACAGAGGTACAGAAGCACATCTTTCATGGTAATTTCCCAGCTACACAGGACTTGCTTCCACATCATCCCAATTTATTCCCCAACAGCAGAAGACGAGGCACACACAAAGCTTGCAGATGTATACAGCGCTTCTCCCAGGGTGTCTTCTATCAACAGACACCCAGTAAGGGCTCCATCCTTTCAAGCAATCGGGATACATGACGTGGTGAGGTGAGGCACGAAGGCACAACACATCAGTGAAATGAAAACGTGCTCACCCAGAAACTGAATAAACCTAAGAATGACTGACACCTAAATGAAACAGGCAACAATACAAGCTACAACCCTTATCTCACCTAGCATCATGTAATGTCTACACACACACCCAGCTCAGTGAAAATTAAAATAGTATCCTGCCTGTCATACTTCTGGGCAATATTTAAGTTCATAATGAAGGAAGCTTTCCATGAAAAAGCTAACTTCCACAGCCACAGAATCTTACCAAAGATCATTACATTATATCTCAGTTGTCCTATTCCATACAAGGGCTGAGGAGGCACGGGACACGTGCTTCATACAACCAGCAACACCACGAGATCACTGCATCATCCTCCACATCAGCTGGCTAGTCCCACTCCAGTAGCTATTCTATTTGTCTGGGATTGTCACCTCCACAACTTTAATTTGGATGACACATTTGTGACTTCGGTACAAACACACCATCCGCAAGAAGAACTAACAAGCATGGTAAAGTCCGTATTTAATAAAAGTGTCTTTTCCAATTTCTCAATTGGATAACACCATGACATTAGTACTTGGGGTTTTTTTTGCTTTCAAAGGGAGTGCAAGACATCACATGGGAAATTATAGCATACCAGGCCCTGAAATTCAAAAGTTTAGACACAAGATGGTGCAAAACAATGATGTAAACAAGCTTTAAAAGCCCAGAGCAGCACTGGCCTGCTATTAGGTGCTCAGTTTCCTGGAAGCACTAATGAGCTGAAGGCAGCTGGCCAAGTATGCCCCGCTTTGACGTCAGAAGTGATCAGAGCAGAACACTGAAATCTGGGTATGATTCCAGAGCATAAGCCAGCCTAAAACAGAGTGTGCCTCATACCTGCCCCTTCCCTTTGCCAGCATGGGTGCATATCTGAGCCTATGAGAAGACAGGTCACAGAATTATGCCAACTGAAAATTAATCATTATTTGAGGACTGAGTTGGCATGAATAAAGTAAACCCAGGACAGAACAATAAAGGAATTAAGTATATGTGCATATGTGTTTCTGTACGCACAAACCTATACACAGACAAGCAACCAACTCCAGTAACACTTGTTTAGTGATTATTTAAAAAAAAAAAAAAAAGTCAGCTGCTCTCCTGTTCACTTAACTCTCAGTCATCAAAAAATGGCATCTGCTTCACAATCAGTCATGCCCATATTACATAAACACCAAAGATCAGGCTTGGTCCTCCGGTCTGTTCCAGAAACACTGTTGTGGTTTAACCCCAGTAGGCAGCTGAGCCCCCACAGCCGCTCACTTAACTCCCCCCGGCCGAGTGGGATGGAGGAGAGAACCAGAAGGGCAAAAGTGAGAAAACTCGTGGCTTGAGATAAAAGACAGTTTAATATGTAAAGCAAAAGCCACGCACACAAGCAAAGCAAGATAAGGAATTCATTCACTACTTCCCATTGGCAGACAGACATTCAGCCATCTCCAGGAAAGGAGGGCTCCTCCACGCGTAACACTTACTTGAGAAGACAAGTGCCATGACTCCAAACCTCCCCCCTTTCTCCTTCTTCACCCTTGCTTTATTGCCGAGCATGATGTCGTACTGTATGGAATATCCCTTTGGTCAGTTGGGGTCAGCTGTCCTGGCTGTGTCCCTGTACCAACTTCTTGTGCACCCTCAGCCTACTCACTAGCAAGGCAGTCTGAGAAACAAGAAAGGCCTTGATGCTGTGCAAGCACTGTTCAGTGATAACTAAAGCATCCCTGTGTCGTCAACACTGTTTTCATGACAAATCCAAAACATAGCACCATACAATCTTCTATGAAGAAAGTTAACTAGCAAACTAGCAAAACCCAGTATAAACACAGAATTAAAACTTAGAAGACAGAGGTCTCTGAGAAAGAGCAATAGCTGTATGTTGCTCACTTAAGAGGACTAGCGTACCTGAACAATAAGCACATATAAAACCACAAATTGACTCAGTTTTTCCTTCTGGTCAGCCCTTAAGATTTGCAAACGTTTCACTTGCCATAAAAATTGTTAAATAAGAAATTAGCCTGTGCTAGCAATTTCCTGAAAGGCTGGAGGTGAGAGAGAAGCACGCTGCATTTAATGCACTTACACACACCACATTCTTTGACAAGATGGTTAAATGCCTTTGTTTCCACCATCAGTCATCAGTAGAATCCACATCATTTACATAAAGGGTTCAGTGGAGGAGACACTACGCCCGATAGGACTGGGCCAAACTAGAGTGCACCACAGGAAATCAACTTCTGCCATCTCAGATGCTAAGCCTATGACCAGGCAAAAAGAATGGCCCACCCACACGAGGAAATAATTTTTAACTAGTATTTACGTAAAATGGATCACAGTTCATAACTGTCTTCAGGCACAGAAATGGAATTCTTGAAGACGCAAAATACCTGCAGTTGGAGAGTTTGCGTGGTGAGACTTTTTGGGCAGGTTGAAGATTTGTTCACCGGGATCGGGTGGGGGAAGAGCATCTTGGCCTTGTCGAGCTTCCACAGGATCATACTCCTTCCCATCATAGTTAGCATCAAAGAACTTCTTAAACCATTGAATGAAATCTAAGTTGTCTTGGAAGCGCCCTTTGACCAGTTTTTCCACGGGAATTACCTGAAAGGTAGAATAAAGGTTCCAATAATATATCATTGGTATTTCTAAAAATAAAAACTACACTTTGAAAAAAATATACACTTATTTGGAAAAAATACACACTTATTTGAAAAAAAAAAAACCCTAGCGATTATATCAGCATATATTCCTCTGCCATTGTTTTCTTCCTAAAAGAAAGGGAATTATGGTAGATTTGGAAGTGCTGTTAAGAAATAAAGCCAAAATAAAACAAAGACCCAGCCTTTGAAGTGGCTATACAGTGGGCGTATATAAGCCTTTATAACTGCTCTTCCACAGACTTATTCCTTTCTTATTGCACTGACAGCCACGATGAATGAAGCTGCTCTGGGAGTAACACTATATTCAACTAACTAGGGATTTCTGGTTTTAATGGACATACTAAAAATGAACAATTCTTCAAAAGGTCCAGACGGGAGTTTCTTGTTCTCTGTCCTACTGTTTGAACTACAAAAAAACCCCAACAGCTTTTCCAAGACATGCTGAAGTTCAAACCAACCTACATTTTGGTAGTACATGTTCATCATATGAACTAACCCTGAGGTTTTAACCTTGTAATTTTTTTCGATTCCATATATAGCTATACATAGAACAGTTTGGGGACATGCCTATAAAGTTTTAGTAAAACAGAAGAAAGGCTATGAGGATGTCTCCATATCCATATCCTGCAAAATTTTTTCACAGAAGAGAAGCCTCGGGCCAATATGGCAGTGTAAGGAGGTGGTTCAGCATTGCTCTGCAGGAGGCTCAAGCTTCCCAGACGCTGTGGGGAGACAGGGACTACGAAGGGAATGCTGCAGAAGGAGGGCTGCCCTGCCTTGCTTAGTTCATGCAGCTGATTAAGGAGTCAAGTTAAATGGATCTCAATGCGCCCTGAATGCATTCAATTTTCAGCTGGAAAAAGGGTACCTAAAACCATTGCAATTTTCATTTCTTCTTCAAGATTAAGACAACTGTGCAGCACTTTATAAGTCTATGATACTCCTACAAGGATTAACATAGAATTTGGCACGTCCTTTCAGGTTGTTCCTTTTGTATCTTAATTCGGCATTGAGAAAGTATAGCAAGTTTGCTCCCTACAGAAAAATTGACAATGTTAAGTTTATTAGGCTTTCCAATGTTTCACAACAAGTTACACTGTAAATAGAAGCATTCACAACATTTCAGGAAATAAGCATTTTCCACTGCTTTAAAAAAGTCTTACAGGACACTCTAAGACTGTTTAAATTTCAGAATAAGGCAATGCTAAAAGGCAGAGCACAACCTTAAAAGGATATACAGGTAGTACATCTGTGTAAAACAAAAAGTATGACAATATAACTTTCATTATTCATTTTTATCAACACAGTAATTTATACCAGTGAGCCTATCAAACTCACACATCCAAGCACATACCAGCACCTTATGGCTGAACAAGCCATTTTCTAAGAGCCCTCCATCCTTAACTTTACAAGATCACATGTGCTGGCCAACCTATCAAATAATTGAATAAATTATTCTAGCTCTTGAATACTTTAAATTCCTTAAACCCCATTTTGGACAAGAAACATGGAATACTTAAAAGAACTGCATATTTCCAAGTTACTGGGTTGGAAATTCAGGTCACTAGTAATTTTACTGTATCTAAAATTAAGGTTCACTGACAGTAAGGAATTCCCAACACATGGTATTTTATCAAAAGGGTCTCTGATATTAAGATATAATGAGTTAGGCTGCACAATTCCTCAGCAGACACATGGACTCAATTTTCACTTTGTACCTAAATGGAGCATGCCAAATTTCTTCCTTCAAGCCTAAATACCCTTTTCAGATAATGAAAGGTCAAGAAGAACGTCTTCACATACGACTTGTACGCCAGTTCTCAGTCCAAAAGTTGAAAAAGTTGATTTTAAGTATTTTGAAGTTTATTTCCCCTATTTACTGACCTCACCCCAGTTTATACAACTTTTGAAACTTGTAGTGATTGAAATACAAATACAGAATATGCCTACCTTATCCACATTCATTCTTTTAAACGATGCTTGCAGAAGTTTGAAGTTGTGAATGTATTCATGCTCCAGCTTTGCTTGAAACTTTACTTTCTTCAAGCTAATGCACCCTGGGAACAACATGTCCATGAACTGGCAGTAAGCTGCTCCTATAACAAGAGAATGCATTGACGTTAATCCAGATGCACCCAGCTAAAACCAAATGGCGTTTAATGTCATTAGCAGAAAGCACGAGCAGAAAGCCACTGTGCTGAATAAGTCCTAGCTGTAATTCAACCTAACACTATGCACCCAAGATCTACTTGTCTTATGTACACCAAACAGTGTGACATATTAATGTGGGCTTTTTCCATTCAGTCTGGATGCACGACACGCTGTTGTGTAGCATCTGAAGAACCACCATGACTAATGCAAAGTAAACCTTTCTTCTATTTAAAACTGTGTTCTTTGAGTCCCTACACACAGTAGGACTGTCCATACAGTGAGAAGATCACAGTCAAAATGGAAATCTCTTAATAAGCTCCCTCAATCCTCACGGCTCCCTAAATTCAACCAAGCCAAGATCTTCCTTCTTTTGGCACTTGTAGCCGAATGCCACTCAAGTCCAAGGCAATCATTTAAGATTATATCAAACCATGATTTAAAAAAAACCAAAACCCAATTGTAAAGCTCCAGCTTGTTAAAACATACTAGCCAGTTCCTACCCCTCTAAAACAAACATCTTTACTGATTTTCATCTCCTGAGAAAAGCATTTAAGTAAGCAGACTTTAGCATAGTCCACCCATAGATTTCAGAAGCTGGGCTATCAGCTTTAGTTCTCCCTCAAAACAGTAAGATTTCCAAGTTCAGCTTTGAGGGCTACCTGAAATTATGTATTAGTAGGTAGGGGTGCGTGTGCCTGTGTGTGTATAACTAACTCAGCACTGAGCTGCAAGTATATGGAAAAAATGAACAGTGTACTGAGTACAGCTAACAGGGTGCTTTTCCGGTACGCAGGAAGCTTCCTTCTACAACATCGTCATGTCATTGTCATTTGCAAAATAAGTCTTCATTGTTGACACTCAAATGTTTGGAAATTAAGGCTGAAAATGTTTGAGGAAATCAGAGGAAAAGCAATTTCAGCTCTTCAGAAGAGAGTTTTCTACAAAATGCTTTACACTCAGCAAAGATTCAGCGAAGTCCATTTCTGGAGCAGAGGGCTGCAGAGTGTGCAGCCCCTCAGCCTGAGCATACAGGGCAGGGAAGTGATCGCCTGATTACTCCTGACAAGTTCAATTTCACTTCCACAAAAAGGACTTTGGTGCATTTAGTGCATATCAGTTTTGACAAACAAGAGTCCAGATCTCACCTAACAGTTCAGCTCAGTATCAGTGACAATGATTTTTATCAAAAAAAAAATTCTGTGGAGTGCTCATACAGAAACCAAATTAACAAAGCAGACACCTGGCTTGCCCAGTTTTACAGGAGGGGCAACAATAACTTAAAGTTCAAGACATTTTTCTCCAGGGGTGTGCATGTGTTTTGACAGGACCAACTTTATGCATGAGAGAGTTCTCATTCTCTGTATCCACTCAACCATCATATGAAGGGTTACAGGGCTCACAACTTCCCAAAACAAGAAACAGAGTTTAAGAGTGGAATCCAAAAAAGTTTCCCAAAATACTGATATGAGTTTTGCTAAGGGACTTAGTAAGGTCAAGCTTTAGTGCTGAAAACCACTGCCATTTTAAAAAAAAAATCTCTTCACGTTGTCTAGCTTTGTGGGGGAAAACTGTTCGGAAAAAAACCCTGATTTTCCAAGTACAACTTGTGCTTAGCTGTTTGCAATGGTTTTGATATGATTAGGAATCAAAGCAAAATACTCCCTAAAGGAAAAGGAGCCTTCTGGCAAGTTACAACATCAGATGACAAATTTGCATCTTCTTATAGAAAGCTAAACAAACACAATTAGTTATTCAAAACTCATCCTTAGCAAGAGAACTGGTAAATATCTGGCAACAGAAAAATGACATTACAA
The DNA here is from genome assembly GCA_013398815.1 of Ibidorhyncha struthersii. Lineage (NCBI taxonomy): Eukaryota > Metazoa > Chordata > Aves > Charadriiformes > Charadriidae > Ibidorhyncha > Ibidorhyncha struthersii. The sequence continues at coordinate 183,925 of VZSZ01011418.1, read as the reverse complement.
TTAAAAGCATGGATATACAGATAAAGCATGGCTCGACTACATTTATTACTATTTAATTTCATGTAAAAAGGATTATTACGCAATCACTTCATGTTATAAATTGAATTTTTTTCCTAACTCTGTCCTTTCATCCCCCCATACCCCAATTATAAGCTTTACTCTGATATCTAAGTAATTGCCTGGAGGCCTCAAAAATGCACTGCGCAACCTTTCATCTAGATCCTTTTAGAAAACTAGAAACCCAAAGTGTTCACATGAGATTTCCTCCTTCTGCTGGTAATGCAAATTCCTTCTGCATGCCTTTAGATAGAGTCTTACCAGGTTTAAGACTCTAGTTACGGTATTTCCTTGTGTTTCCTTCCCATCATGCTGGCAGTTGTTTCTGTGCTTTTGCCAGCCGGGAGGTGGTCCTGGGTCTGCACGACACTCGAGGGCAGAAAACACTGGACTACATCCACATGACAGCAGGAACCTGGTCTCTGATACAACACTGAAGCCGGCTGCTGGGCTGTTTCCCCAACAGGAGAATTTTATTACACTGGCAAACACAATTCATTAAAATGCTCCTTCCTGAAGTACAAAGGCAACATGCAAACATGGACTGAACTAAATGCTGTAAACTACAAAGAGAGAAAATTCTTCTTGACTCCCGAAAGGCAGAGACCTGCCTACCACAGAAAAAGGAGAAAGTAAAAAAAAAAAAAATCATTACGATCAACTGGGACTACCTGATTTTAGACATCGAGGTTATGTACATCCTTAATATTATATAGGTATTTAGTTATAATTTGAAATTTTGCCCCCTAAAGCTTGTAGTTATCCCATTGCATTTGAATGGTAAAAATCAGTGCAGCAGAATTGGGATGCTATTTTCTACGTTGCCCATTGCTGAGATTTCCTGCAGAAAGAGCAGCCCTACTTAAGTCATGCAAGACTGCGATTCCTTTACCTCACAGCCACAGCATATACACACGTGGTCCTCTGCATATTCGACAGCATTTTAGGACTATTCAATTTACTACACAACAGATGCTTCAGTGCAGGTGCATGGGAAAGAAATATTTTAACACAACATAAAGTGACAGTAGACATAATGACATCATTGCTTTTGACATACCTCTTGCATAATTTACATGAACAAAAGGATTTTTATGCCACTATATTTTATTCAAGATTTAAAAACTTGCCTACATTTTCTGAAAAAAAAAAAAAAAAACCAACCCCAAAACAAACCAAACCAAAACAAACCCAAAACCACCTGAATGCCAAAAAACCACCCCGCCCAAAAACTTAACAAATCTATACAGAGGAGTTGCACACATGCTACCTGTCCAGAATGGCTCTCAATAAATCTGTATTTAAGACCAAAAAACTTATGTGTGTATGTACATGTTTATGCACACAGACAAACAGAAATAATTTGAAATCTACTCAAATGAGAGATGAAAACTACAGCTGGTAGCACTGCAGAAGAGGGACCAATGTTAAAAACCTCTTATCCTGCATTAGCTAACAAGGATTTTAGAATCACTGGCTAAAATTCCATTTGTATTTTGATGCAGCCATTAGTTACAGAAGACATTCACAGGCCAGACTCCAAAACCAACCCGCATACAGGGCTGTGCTGGATTACACCCTCAGCAGCCACTGCTTTTGGCCTGATTAGTGAGTGGAAAGAGCCCAGCAACATTACAGAGTTTGCAGGTGTTTGCTGGGCTCCCCACAGCAAGCTGAGAGCTGAGCAGGTGGCAAACGCCAGCGAGGGGACTGCACCCGCTGGTGCAGGAGGAGAAGGGATGTTGGGGCTGAATGAAGACACAAAAGACAAACCAAGAATTGAAGAGCTGGCTGTTTAAAGCTATTACAACTGAAGAGTTTTGCCACATGCAGTGGTAAAGCTAGAAGCTTCGACCCGATCCATAAAAATCTCAACATTTTTACAGCTTTTTCAGAGTTGTAGATAATCTTTTGCTAGTTCCCCCTTGCAGTAAAGAATGTTGAAGTCATTCTAGCTTTTGCCCTATACTTTTCCTTCCCTGCTTCTGCATTTCCTTCCCAGACTGTCCATACCGACTTACAGTTTGCTCTGAAGCACATGCACTCTGCACCATTACAAATTTTCAGTGTTTCTCCTTTCTCCTCTTCCACCTAGAGGCTGATAAATCCAAAAAAGCAAACAAGTATTTTCTTGATAATCACAGGTACTTCTGCTTCTAACTATTTAAAGCACAAGGAAATTAAAGGAGATAACAATGAAAACAAGAGAATACTGTTTTCCTGCAAGTTTTTACGGCTTGGTAAACCTCCTAGATTTCAGCTGGAGAGGAAGATCAGAGCCTTGCTATTTTCGGCATTTATGTTTATATATTTATAAAGGAAAATGAAAATACTTGCAAACTAACTTCTTTAAGTATACTATATTGAGTACTTAGTATACTAATAAAGTATTTAGTAGAAATACTGTAGTATAAGCTCAGGTATGTCCAAGTTAATCTTTGTCCCCTATAGGAAAAGTCAGGTCAATCCTTCACATCAAATGTCAGAAGACGCTGTTCCTCCCCGTTCATCCCTGCAGTGTGTGGGAGCAAGATCCCAGAAAGTCACATAAAACCACAGCAGCCAACATGGGAACACAAAGGTCCCATGAAAAAACAGGGCCTGCCTGTGTGTGGGGCTGCTTTATTTTAATTCTGATGTCCAAACCACAGCAAAAGGAGCTAAGTGCTACACTAGAAATTTGCTATAAATGCTTAGTAAGATTTTCATTCTAAAATGGCATGCAATTCAACTTTAAACCTCTTAAGCAGGCCTCAGTTTCATTTTCACATACTCGTTTTTAAAAAATCCCATTTGGGAAAAAGGGTGACCATATCTTTTTCTGTAATTAGAATTGTCCATTTGTTTGCTTGCTTGCTTTAAGGAAATATTTTTCAGATAATCTAAAAGCATATATCCAGTCACATTAGATACAAATTCCTTCAAATTATTCATTCCCTCCAAAGCTGCAACAACCTGACCGCGCATTTGGACAATACAGGTTGATTTGTATGCATATTAGTCATCAGCAGTTCACTGGAGCAATGGTTGCTAACACGGATGGGAAATGGCACACACCCGGTATTTCTGTTGCTGGGACAACAACAACAACAAAAAGTAACTTGCAACGAGCATGTGTGACATAATAGTTTTGATAAGAAAGGGGAAAAAAACCCTCAAAGCCCAGCAATCATTGTTTACAGTACAGCAGCACTTGGGGCTCCCCTTTTACCTCAGGCTTCCTAGAATTGCTTCCGTGGGAGCAATGCCAAGATAGGTTTTTGACTTAGATATCATAGTATAGATTTTCATTTAGATTTCAAATATGAGTGGTTCTGTTATGGCACTGAAGGTTTTTTAAACTAGGCATGTCTGTAAGCATAAAAGTTGGGTCATGTATAGCCACACGCTTGAGAAATAGCACAAATCATTTTGAGCACTCCACTGGAGAACACAGTCTTCAAATTCCTATTTGCATTTCCAGCAGCATCTATATGACCTAGGATATAGATCAACACAATTCTCTTTCTCCAATTAAAAAAAAACCCAAACACACACAAAACCAAACAAAACTATTAGAGAGGTTTCAGCCCATTTCCTGGTGAATGTTCAAGCCCACATCACTTTACTGCCTCCTTAATTGTAGAGAAGTATGTGTTCATGGGGCTGTGCACCAGTGAAGCCATTCTGGCCAGAGCTTCACCCTTCCCAGCAACAGTCTTGGGAGGGCACTTAAAAAAAACCCACACAACAAAACAACCATAATTGGTGCAGATTAGAGCGCAGTCCTGCACTCCTGCACAGAGTTGCATGAGCACAGCTGCCTCAATGAGGGCGAAGTGAGAGCCTGCATACAGATGGGAGCTTCTGAAAGCAGCGCTGCAACCACCAAAACCAGTCTACAGAACTACGTACCTCCTCCTACCAACCTCACCGATGGCCATTGAGATACACATGTCTAAATGACATCTGCTTCAGAAAGTCCTCTTGCACACAAGTGAGGCATTTGTATGACGTAATCCAGAATATCCACTGGTCATTTTAAATAATGCATGTGGCAGGTAGGTTTCGCCTGTGTTAATTTGTATTCTCTTTTTCTTAAATATGTAAATCATTAAGCTGCTTATAAATTATACACAGCAGAGTTTTTAATACTTAATTTTTAGCAATAATTTATTTCGGAATTCATTAATTTTTAAACAGGAAGATCAGAACAATTTCAAAAAACACAGTTCCCATTTAACTTAATAGCTGCGTAACTCATCATGCCTAAAAAAAAAAAAAAAAGGAGCACACAAAATCTAACAAGCTCTTTTGAAAGGGGGAGATCAAGAGCAACTGAATGCAAGTGCCATGAGTAATTAAATAATAATTTAGAAAAGTAAAAGCCTTGTTTAAGTTCTATTCCTCCTGAATTCTTAATGAATGACATTAAAAAAAAAAGAATTATTGGCTGAAAATCTCACGATACTGCTTTGCAAGCTTCCTCAGAAAGTTTTGGAAACGATCTTAAATCCAATCATTAACATCCATTGTATCCTTCTAATCCTAAACATCATATGGAAGCCATTACAGAGTCATTGACACTAAGCATTCTCTGTGTTGCATGACCTCAGGACAACATGCCAGTTCCTTGAAACATGGCTTGGTTACAGAGTGCAAATGGGATCAAGCAATGTTTTAATCATGTTTCCAAGTTTCGCTAGAGATCCAGCCTCTGCAAGGCTGCAAACTGGAAAAAAAAAAACAAACCCAAACCACTGATGTTGAAATCTGCTTCAGCTTTGCAGGCACTAGGCACGCCGGGCTGCACAGAAATCATGCTGGTACCAAATGCTCCAACAGGGTCACAGAATGGTTTGGGTTGGAAGGGACCTTAAAGATCATCTAGTTCCAGCCCCTGCCATGGACAGGGACACCTCAAAGCTCCATCCCACCTGGCCTGGAACACTTCCAGGGATGGGGCATCCACAGCTTCTATGGGCAAGCCGTTCCAGTGCCTCACTACCCTCAAAGTGAAAAATTTCTTCCTAATATCTAAGGTATACCTACCCCCTTTCAGTTTAAAACTGTTACCCCTCATCCTATCGCTACACTCCCTGATAAAGAGTCCCTCCCCATCTTTCCTGTAGTCCCCCTTTAGGTACTGGAAGGCAGATTTTAGTAATAAGTACTATATAATGCAGATTTTAGTAATACACATGTAGGAGGTTATGGGTTAATATTGACACTGAGCAAAATACACCTTCTGAGACATGAAAAAACAAATCCTATGCAGCTAAGCCACAGAATACACCCTGTTTGAACATATATATATATATATATACACACACACACGACGCGCAGAAGGAAAAGGCCTCCTCACTGTCTGGCCAGTACCACCTGTCTCCAGTCACCTCTGTGCTGCTCACAGAGGTCTTTGCAGTGTGCAAGAGGCTCTCTCTGAGTGCCTGACATCCCGCTCCCTGCTGCCACCAAGGGACCTGGGGCTGGGCAGTGTCGGGGGCACGACGGCCACCTCGTGAACAGCCACTGCCAAGCCTCAGGGCTGGTGACCAGCCACACACTGCAGAGCCCCAGCGCGCAGTCCCTGGAAGCAGAACACGTCGGAGACCCTCCACAAGCCAGGAGCGACCCTCCTCCCCACATAGCACCCATCAGAAGGGACAACAAGCCCGCAGGCGCTGCGATGGAGCTCTCCCCCAAATCCCAACACAAAGTCAAACAAAGAACGACATCTGCCCTATCGTCACACTGCCTGCCTTCCTCCGAGATCAGGGTGGCGGAGTACCAAACAAAACGTGTGTATAAAGGGACTATATATTTTCACAGGAGGAATGCCAACTGAGGTACGGTACTAGCTACAGCAGTTGCCACATGAGAAATTCCCTGTGGCACCACCCAGGGCATCTGCAGAGAAAGCATCACAGTCTAAAATTTGAAAATGCCAAACCACATGTTCTCTTTATAATACGTGCATTTATTAAAGGCAAGGGGGGGAAAAAAAACACCAAAACCCACAACCTGCCCCACATTTAATCCTTGATCCTTGCATACAAATCCTGAAAGACTGAAGGTCTGTATGCATTGGAGGCCAGACAATTTGCAAGTTTATAATTCTACTGAGAATTTTCAAAAGGGGGGGTGGGGGGTGGAAGATTCTGTATCTCCTTTACCTCAAAGGATCACACAAGTATAAGCGAAGCCAGAAATTATACCTCACTTCAGGCTGCATTGTCCCTTCTATACACATGTACCATTTCTAGTTTCCTTGCTCATCATTTATACACTTGGTGTTGTTTCTTCTTAATTCATATGCAAGCCCTCTATAGTCTCCTGCCTGACTCTTATTTTGGATGTACTCTCATGTAGCAGCCAAACAGTCATGAAAAGCCTGTAACACGTTCACTTGGTATTCCCTATAGATGAAAAACAGCCTTAGTAAAGAAAATTCAGTTATAAGCTGTTTAGTCAGAATTCTTTTTAAGAAGCCACTGTGTATTCATTACAAGAATAGCATGACTCCTAAGAAACAACTTGTGTCAATTCCCTTGAAACTCCTATTCCCCAAGCCTATGGGTGTTGCACAGGGGACCCTACTACATTGAATCCACTCAGTCGTTCTCTATTATTTTTCATTCATGTATCAAATTAAATGCTCTCAAGTCTAATGCCCATCTAAAGGCAATGCACTACGCCTTCAATTAAAACCACGGATTATAAATTTCATATTCAGGCTAACAACCTTGCAGGAAGTCAAACCCTGAGACCAAAAACTGACAAAACAACACTCACCTAAAGCGAAGCGAACTGTATTGCTGAGATGCTCAGAGAGATTTTCTCTCTCGAGCTGTCAAAACCAAATTACCAGAGGACCTGTAGACTAAATTTAGACTCTCCAGGGCTGCATCCATCCATAACCTGGCCTTTTTGGCACATTGCTACTACAGCAGGCATTCAGAAAGCTCAGGGGACACTGCGCTTTTTTTCTCGGCCTACTTAGCAGAGACAAAAACACATCTAAGGCTCCCAAAGAATACAAACACTTTATGACTAAGCCAGCCTCTTCCTCTGCTGCTCCTCACCCTAGCAGCTCTGTTCCTCTAACTAGCAATTGGGGAATAGGCCGGTATTGCTACAGCATGTGTATTATCAAAGCTCCTTTTCCATGGAAAATGAGAAAAAGAAGGTCTGATGGATTTTTCCGTCTTTATTATGAACTGTCACATTAAGCTTCAGGTATGCTCTGAATAAAGCCTTTAGTAAAGGCAGAATGTCGCATTATTCCCTTCTGCTTAAGCCCAGAACATCCAAAATTATTGCAGGGCTGGCAAAACGTGGGCACCAGTAAGGTCTCACAGCTAGGTGCTGAACATGAGCGTATGCCACATCTAGGCAGTTCATACCTCCTAAAAATAACACCTTCGAGCTTTTCATTCGGACTTCGGATCCCCCCCCATTTTTAGGCCTTGCATTTCGCTTTTTCTAGCCTTTCTATTGCACCTTATTAGGTAAAATGAATAAGAACAGAATAGTCATAACAGCATGACCAATCTTAATGCTTTTTTCTAAAAAAAGAAAGTGTCCGTGCAATTTTAAAGCAGGTTATAAAAATTCGGTTACAGTGGCTTTGGAGCTCCTTAATGCTGCAAAATGCTTCATAGTTGTAAAGAGTTTCCCACATATTCCTTCTCTTTGAAGTCCCGAAGAAACACTCATATTTTTGGAAACTCATGTTAAGCTGCATGAAAGCTGCCAGTGCTTCAAGGAACATCAGCCAAAGGAACGCCAGAATGAATGAGTTAGATCGGCCGTTCTCAAACTGCTACCATGCTTGCTGGTGCTCTGCCTGTTAGTTGGCTGGTCATTTGTGCTACTGTTCCCCTAGCTTCCATCTTGTAAACTACACTAGAAGTACACTAAATAAACTATATGTACATTAAATAAACTACTTGGAGTTTACAGGGTAAACTATATTAAATGCAGAAAGATTCCCAAAGCTTCTTGTCCATCTGGCTTCAGTCCTTACATGTGCATGTCTTGCATGTGAGAAATGGACTATGCAGTCTCAAATGGAAAGAACCTGTTCCCTAAGACTACTGTGCTCTAGTGTCTGCAATAATCTAGCAGAGTTTAGATTCATCAGTTCGGAGAGTAAAGTCCTCCAGACTACAGGAAGGACTATGCTAGAATGCTTGTTCAGATAAGGAACTATTAAAGCCTCTTCTGGGACTGTAATGAACGTTAATGCAAAAATAAGACTCTGCAATTACCAAACTCAACTATGGAACCAAACCGGAAAATTCAAGTTTACAGCTTTGGCCTGTTAAGATAGGAATGTAAAAGCATCAGGTAACAATAGCAATCAATACAATCCAGGAAGTTCTAAAGGAAGAAAAGATTTAATTTTATATTGGTTGGAGTAAGAGCTGTAATGAGATGATACTTTTTCAGTTTTTCCCTTGTGGTGCGTCCCAAAATCCTCACTGGAGGTCACAGAAGAAGTTGCATAAGAAGCTGTGTAATGAAATGGGACAGTGGGTTTGTGACAGTTTCCATGCTTTTCTCCTGCCTGCCAGCTGAAGTCTCTCAAACTGATCTTTTTAAATATCTTTAACTCATTGTATTCTGCATAATCAAAATTTTCTTAGATCACCCATCCCCTATTTTGGGAAAGGAGTTTGGGGGTTTCTTTTTTGTCTTTGTCTTTTTTTGTAAGCCCACACACATTTAACTTGATGGAGAATTCACTTCAAAAGCTTCCTTTCAACTATTTATGAGCATATAAATAGCTATGCAGGAACAAGTCAATAACTTGTCTAGTATGCTTCCTGTTTGAAACAATGGCAAAGGTTGGGCATTTTGGGATGAAAATGACCATTTTCTTGTATCTTTGTCTCCTTTAAGTGTGTGTGCATGTGTATATCTATATATATCTATCTATCTATAGCTACACCTGTATTTACACACATGCGCACACACATGAATATTATCTTGATGTATAAATCACCAAAAGAAAATACTTCGGCTAACTTCCGGACATGTAAATCTAACAGCAGCTAAATATAACATTTCAATTTCAAGTTTAATAACTCTTAAAAAGGTTACTTCCCACATTTTATCTCTTTAGTTATTTAGTTTATATTAGTTACTGACATGCACTTTAACCTGCACTTTTTCAACCTCAATTTTATAGCCATTGTGCAAGCATGCAAGCCCACTTCTGCAGCTGAGATTTGTTTAAATTTTGAGTAGGCTATGAGGCTATCATCCTCAAAGGATTTTCTGTACCTTTCAGGGAACATCTCTGAGACAGAAGATTTACCCAGAATGGCAGGTAAATTCAAATATATGAATGCAAGGCCCCATTTATGCATTTCAGATGGATCAGTAAATATCTGAAATGTGGTAATGTGGTTTCAGTTCTATATACTTAGAGCATTGTCTTCCTAAGTAAGATATTCCCAGCATGTCAGTTGTCTGGAAGTAGCGATCTAAGTTAGATCTCCTCCAACACAAACATCTTCAAATTTAAAAATCACAGCAGGAAATCAGAAAGAATCACTCCCCAGGGGCATCTGTAGTCTCAGTGAAACATCAGCCTTTGTCTGTGTCATTTCTAGTCATCATCTAGTTACAGACCCTGTTGTTTAACACATATCTTGTAGCTGCCGCTCTGATTAACCAAAATGTCCGAAGTATTCAAACCATCATCCTTCTTTCAGGGCTCATTACCAAATTTACTTACAAGATTTCAGTTACATTTAAAGAGAAACAGGCAGATTTTCTTGACAAACTTCTAAAGCCCTCACAGTAGCTAAAGGCTCATTTCCTCAAATCCGTTTTTTCCTTCACAGTCACACTTGTGCTCTTTTCCTGCAAAGATCAGCAGGGATTTGAGGACCCTTACCAGGAAGGAAAAGGTGCTAGAGAATTTTGTTCACCTGGGGTGTGGGTTGTTTTGTCTCTTTTTTCAGCTATGTCCACTCTCCATTTGAAAAGATACCACCTGGCTAGCTTTAAAACAAAAAAGCTTATCATGGTATTCTTTTCTTTCTTAGTCAACCTTTTTATTACTTCTGTGTATCTTCTGCTACATTTGTCGCATTCGCTTTTGCATTTGTTATGCTTTCTCAAGGCACCTTATCTTTCCATGAACACAAAAATGCTTCCGTTGCATGTATATTAGTCTCTTTTCTCAGAGTAACTGTTTTATGTCAAAGTTAAAACTCATCTATTTTCAACACATCAGACTTTTAAAGTGGTTTTAAAATAAACATTTGTACAGCATACCATGCTTTCTTACCTGAACAGAGTTGTTCAACTTTTGTGTAGTTTAAAGCTAATATATCATTAACCCATGCGATGATGTCATGTCTGCTCATAGTCTCTTGGGTTATAGAGGTAGAGTACACGTTGACCGCCATTCCCCAACTAGGAAAAAAAAAGGACAAAAAATATTTTTGACATCTTGATGATTGTTTTCTGCATACAATGAATTTACGCTTCTTGTTCAAAAAAAGAAGGAAAAGCTGCATCACTGCACAGCCTTCTCTTACTCATTGAGAAAGGAGGCTTAATTTTTATGCTTTGATGATACATGACCTCCTCATTGCCCTCTTGGCATTTATGAACATATTTCTCTGGCTGTCACTGTGAACTTGAACACACAAACATACAGCATTCTGCTTAATGCTAATAAGGTAGAAAAAAAAAAAAAATCACACATAGCCTAAAGATACAGACAGAATCAGAGACCTGGGATTTTGTCACATGGTGCTGCAATAATAAAGTAATCTGACATCTATCCATCATTTTTTTGCCACTGCAGGATGACCACATTGCCTAAACCAGTATTTAACTTTCAGATAACATCTAGAAGATGTAGTTCTACTTACTCAACTACCGATTTCTTACTGGGACAGGGGCCTTTTGGATCATTAATTCAGTTCCTAACAGTCACAGAGTGAATACCAGATAATCTATTTTATCAATTTACCAACCTCTATCCTGAAAGTAACTGAGACTTGCACTCCCAACCATCTGGTTAGAAAGCTACTGCGGAACCCGATTCCTCTAAATCATTAGGAACATTTCCTCTCAGCTTAAACCCATTTGTTCTTCTGCCAACACCATCCTCTAGCTCTAATGGCTTTTTCTTCCCCAGAGCGGATTTCATAATGTGTTAAGGGACAGCACTTAAGAGTCTGTCCCAGTGCCCAGGTAGGTTAGATTAAACAAATCAATTCTTTGAGTCTCTTATAAAGTCAGATCCTCCCTTACGGGTCATGCCAGCAGTCCTCCTTGAACACAGCCAAACAGTTTCAGACTGTGTTCAAATAACATTTCACCAAGACCTTGGAAAATGGCACTCTTTGCTGAAAATTTTCATAGCCACATCATCTTAAATAGGTCCTTCTAGTCAGCTAAGGCCCTTTCCTGCAAGTAGGTCTAATTCATAGTCACTTTTATCATCAGTCCCCAAGTGTGTAGACTGGAAATGCATACTATTCAATTTTATTCCCTGTTACTCTACATTAGTCACATCTTTCTGTTGCGAGACATTGCCAATAGAAAAGACGAGCACATTCAAGTTTATCACATCGGTAGTTTCAAAGAGCAGAGTCAAGTCCATTTGTGAAAAGAGTAAATAGCGTTCTCAAGACTAGCGGACTTCAGGAAGTCTACTAGTAACAATCTAAGTATGAGGTGTCTCAGAAATGATCAAATAGTAAAAGTTGAGCTATTATTCTTGGAAAGAAAGGTTTAGCGGGGACTGCACACCTTTGTCTCTAGTGACATCTTGTAGCTAACACTTAACTGGCTTGCTTTGGTGCCAGTCCTGTCACCTCAGCCTTGGACCTCAACCTTCTCCCTCAGTGAAAGACAGCAGGATCTCCTCTGTGGGATCTGAGGTCTGCATGGACTATTTTCACCAACAATTTGCAAAGATGTTAACTGTTTGAAGCTTGATAGACAATTCTGTAGGGAACACAAAGACTGCAGGTTAACTCCGTCCATTTTTAAGGTGTGCTGGAGCAACTCAGACAAAAAGTGTAAAAAACCCCACCATCATGAAACTTGACACAGTAACATGTAAGTGTGTAAGTATGTACAGCAGGGAATGTATTTAAAATAGAAGGTGACAAAGTTCATAATAAAGGTCACCTACTACAAAACAAATTTCACAAATGATCATTCAAATTGTCCCCATCTACTGATGTTAAGATACAAAACATAAAATATGCAGATTTGCCTGATGAGAAGGAAAAATTAAAAAGTAGGCTCAAAAAATTCATGCTCTGATAGTCAGGCAATTCATTCAGAACCAGGCTGCCCCTCTACCCACTTCTATATGGGTGCCTCTGAAGTATGGAAGAAATCAGCTTGTCCTCAGCCTGTTCAGTTCTTCCTTGCAGGCTCCCAGACAGTACAGCTAATTGCATGAACATAGCACTGTGTTCACTGTAACAGTTAGCAAAGGTTGTTTTCTTGGCACACACTAAGTGCTTGGATTGAACCGAGCGCTAGGAACAAAGTTTTAGAAATAGGGAGTGCCCTTTTACTCTTGAAACCACACCATAATGGCTAACCATGAAAGCTTAGCTTCTATGTCAGGATGGAAGGAGCACAGCACAAAGGCAAACAGCACCTTTGTTACTAATGGCATCTGAAGTTTAAACCGTCACTGTTTGCATGGTTTTTACTTTATTATTCCTAGCCTTTTCATATAGATAAGAAACTAAGAGGAAGATACTACCATTGTCACTATTAAACTAACACTTTCAGTATTGTTTGTAAGATCAGTTCAAGTAACAGCTTAGTAGTGACTTTAATATTCACTTCAGATTCAGAATCACGAGTTTAATATTAAACCAAGAGACCAATATGGAACATTTCACTCCTAAAGAAGCTAAAGATATTTATATGCTAACATTTGAAGTAAAGCTACTCTGATCTGCAATTGGCACTACTTCATCCAAATTTTAATTGCCCTCTGGAGGCCAGGCAGAACTCAGAACAACCTGTAGTGAAAGCAGCAAGTCTACTCTGTTAAAAAGATCAAGAAAATCCACACGCAGGAAGCAAGCAGAAATTCCCTCATCATCTTCTTCCAAAAGCAACTGCAAAGACAAATATCTATCCTTCTGCAAGCAACAGGAGAGCAAACAACCTCCTTTGCTGCAGTGCATGGGATGGAGAACTCTACTTCAGGAAGCAGTGAGTAAATTAATAACCTTGAGTTTTACAATGATACCCTGAAGGATATCTGTAATATAACTTACACCGTGTCTGCACATGAATTATGGTCTATGGGTCAAACAAAAGTTCAGGCTATTTGTTAGAGACAATAGCTTCACATTCGTACACACAGATAAGCATGAGGGTGCACTAATACATTTTTAAACAAATATATGCAGAATGAATCAGAATTTCTGTTAAAAAAAAATAAATCAATGTGCCATTGCCATTTATTCTCAGTGACTTGTTAACATATGTTTGAATCCTCCACAGCCTCTTCCCTCAAAAGAGTTCACCGTATCTTTGCATCTCTTGAGAGTTTACCATGTCTTTGCTTATTCTGTCCCCCACCCTCCTAATGGTTACGTTTTAAATAAACTCAGCTGGGAAGAGTTTCCTTTACAGTAAGCATGTTCTAATTTGGTGCTCAGATACACACATATCCTGTTTGCCACACAGACAGACTTTGAAAAAAAAACAAAACACAACAACCCAACAAAAAGAAGAAAAAAGAGCAGCCAGGCATGGGTAGGGGAGCTGCCATGCTCTGCCACAGACAAGAACCCCTGTGCTCGACATCCACAGCTGGGCCTGGGTTTTCTCCAGGACCCAGTTCCCCATGTGCTGAACTGCTTTGAAAAATGTGATCCAGATTCAAAACATATTAATAAACATCTGTGAGGCAACACAAGAGAACAGCTGGACAGGTGGAGACTCACAGGCTGTACTCTGTGAACAGCCAAGTAGCTAACAACTTATTTGTATGTCCTAATACGCTACTTCGTCCCAGTAACATTATTTACATTTTTGACTTATTAGGCTTTCCCTTGTTTAGGCTGAAGGCTCTCAAGCATAAGGCTGCGAAGAGGCTTACACAAGCCTGAAAATCAGCATCTACCTCACCGAGATCTTTAAGCTTCCACCTTCCATAGAGATGCCAGGCGATCCTACAGTAACTATAATCAGATTGAAGATAGCCCATCACATCCCCCACTTCAGAGCACGCAGGTGGAGATTAAAAACCTCTGGCTGTTACAGTACTGCCTGACCACAAAGGCCTCTGCCTTGTTTTACTTATAAGAAAGTGAGATTCAAATCCCCAATAAACACGAATAAGCCATAGGAGAGTCTTCACATATTAGCCCAGGCCATTTCAGAAAAACACTTCACACACGCACGGCTACGCAGCCCAGACCTGAGTTCAGAGCATTACTTAGGTGCTGAAAATCATGTATATGCTTAAGCAGTTTCCCCAATCAGAAATATACTGGCTCAGCATGTCCAACGGTAAACATTACACCCAAAGGAATATTAATTTTTTAAGGCATTACATGCAGCACTGAACGCTCAGCCATTAGGCATTTTCCACTGCTCTCGCTACAGATAACTGCAGCTGTTACAAGGTGTTATCCAGCTGTGTTTAAGGACAGTTTTGCAGGAGGCATATTTATTTTTCCGGGGAGAAACTAACAGTTGTTGACAGCAGAAACTGCATTACGCCAAACCAGTAATAACAGCAAGACTGGAAGGATTACAGCAATGAATCTATCTGCAGTGTGAAAACTCATCACACGTGCCACCACATCTGAACCGGCAAGGCCGTCCTGCTTTGTACCATTAGGCACGGTATGACAGTAAGTTTTTAAGCGCAGTAGAAAGCCTGTGCGACAATACAAAGAGGAGCCTTCTGGAAGCTGGCACCTAATAGCATCAGGATACATACTGCCAGTAAAACAAAAGATCTCACACCAAAAATGACTGAAGCAGAAGGTAGACCAGAAAGGCCAAGATGTAGCTGAGAGAGACTGCTGTAGCTCCTGTTGGAAAGGCTTTCTAGATGTAAGCTACTGCAAAACAAAAATCCCGGAAGGAAGAACCCTGCCAGCCTCAGTGGCCACATCCCTGCAAAAGAGAAACTCATCCTTTCCTCTCATCCTGAGGCGGCAGGTGATCCTCAGCTGGACCTTGCCTGCTTCTTTAACATTCGCTGCGTACAGCCTTCGCCACAGCCATTAGAGGCCAGTTATGCTGGAAGCTGTCTTTACCAAAAGGAGTCCCGAGGACAGAAAAATAACACAAAGAGCACCAGCACAGCTCTGACACCGCTGCTTTTACCCTCCCCTTTTGACTTACGCTGTACTCCCGCAGGAAATTCAACGGCCATGGCCAGAGCCCTCACATCAGAGCACTGCAACTGAAGCAGTATTGCAGCAAGCAATAGAAAGGCTGTATCTCGTCAGAAACTCAAACAGTCCAGGATTAATCACAATGAGGTATTGCCATGGAAAAAAGGAAGAAAGGAGAAAAGAATCCTCTGGTTGTAATATTAGGAGAAATTCACACCTTTTAAAATGATGAATGCCAAATCTCTTGTGCACTGTTCTCCTGTTACTAAATGGCCCTGAATCGTTAAAAATCTTTTATTATCCATGTATCTCATTCACTTCTGAATGCCATTTTGGCTTCACAACATGGCTATGACTTGGAAGACCTAAAACGATTTGTGAAGCGTACTACAGAGTCTAGACAATACGGAGGCAATCCATGTACAGTATGATTGCTTGAATGTTGCAGGATTACCATTTAACACAGCAAACAGCATATTTTCTATTGTTCTCACAGTTCCATGTTTAAGTGCAAGTGAGTTTAGAGTACTAGAGATTTACTTTGATTGGATTAAGGCATGTTTTAAGTTTTGTTCTTTTAAATTAGAGGCTGCCTGCCAACACTGGGATGTTCTGACCTACATAAACATTTATGATGGGTCTCAAAGACTGGTTTAGACCCAAAGCTGAGTAACTTATAAAGACTGGTGGTAATTCTGTTTTGTGGTACATACAGCTTTAGAAAAATTAAAAGATAAACCAAAGAGTGTATTATCTGTGAGGCAAAAAAATACTGGCTCTTTTCCAGACATTCAGTTCCCCCAAATCTGAAAAACACAATCAGAAGTATTCAAACAATATACACAGTTTGAGCCAAACCCTCTGAGATGGCCCAATAACTAGCAATGCATTACACTGTCTACTGCATAATTTTTACAAAATAGTTTTAAGTTTATTCACTAACCAATTATGAAATTAGGCTAGATGACTGAAATCAGAACAGTTACAAATTCCAAGACAATGACGTAGTAGAGCTTGGAATATTTTAGGGCACCTGAGGGGGACAAGCCACATTCACTGATTCGCTTGAATTTCATTTCTTTGATCTGCCAATCATATTTGCATAGCATAAGTAAGATTTTTTTCATTTCTCCAACTACCTTCTCATTCCTTCATTCCTCCTGCTGTCACTGAAACTGTATGGCAATGTAATACATTACATCATGTCTCCACAGCAATACTAACACATTTTTTTTCTTCAGGGTTCACCTTTGCCTCTGAAAGTACAGTGCGACATTAACACTGAACTACATGGTATCTTAATTGCAGCTGAAAGTATTTGCTTATCCTGAAAGGCTCCTTATCAATTTCTGTAAGTAAGCAAATCTCAACTAAAAAAAATACATTCTTGACAAAGGACAGGGGTTCAAGAAAGGCAGACATCAACAGCTTACACAAGATGGATGCAATTCAGACTCTTTGGCCGCCATCATTTCCACACAGTACACTCACTCTGCTTAGGAGTGAACCACAGCAGTGCACAGCACCCTCACACTGCACCTTAGTCCAACAAAGCAATAGCAGTGCTTGGTGCTGCACAGGCACTAGTTAACATGGGGAAAGGATGCACAAGTTTTGGTATAAAATGAATGTTATACAAATTAAGAAGGCATTTTATTAATGGAGAACCACAAAAGCCTTTGAAGTGGGCTGAGTGAGAGGAACGTAAGTGTGGCTAGGCTGCAATGTTAAAAAAAATAAACTGCTTTTACTTACAGTTATTACCCTCCCCCTTCCTCCTCTCAACTCCAAGATCTTAAGCTTGAATTGCTGCTCTGATGCCCTGAAGATATTCAACATGTAAAATTTTCACAGACACCGGCAACTAGCCTACCTTTCACAACAGACAAGGGGATTGTGGGGAAGGAAAGAAAAAAACAAACAGGTTGTTTCAGAGAAAGATAATTCTCAGCCTTATGTTATATAGTAAACCCAAGTCAATTAAAAACACCTACATTTTAGAAAACAGATGAGGATCTATGGCCATTCTGTAATTAGAAAACCTTCAAAAAGCTGATGAATAAACCAACACCTAATCTTCTGTGAAACAAAGTCTCAATTCACCAAGACAAACATGGGAGCTTTAATTCTCCTTTTATTAATTTTTTTTTCTCTTATGGAAAATAACAGGTTACTAAGCATACATGCAGGCATCACTAAAGGATTTTTAAGAGGTTAAAAACATGCCGTAAAGCAAGGTAACAGCAGTGCTGAGTACAGTCATCGTGATGGAAAAGGACGCCTTGAAAGGCAGCATGTTTTAGCAAGCCTCAGTTCCTCACCTGCGTTCTGCAAATAACAGGGGAACCTCCTATCTTTTTGCTCCCACTAGATGATGGATGAGCAGTCGTATTTTCAGACAGTAGATTCCTAAGTGCTTTAGCAAATGCAGGTTTACTGGAAAATGAAGACAGCAGCTGAGGAGAGCTTGTCCCCAAATCTACTGCCCACCTGAGTGCAGCAAGTGAACTCCCAGGCAAAATGATAGCAATACACCTATGCACCTGAGCGTCTACACCAGGGAAACATCTGCCCCCAATAAGGAAGGGATAAAAATAATCAGAAACCCTGATGAAGAAAAACCAACGCTGCCGAGCACCCGAGGCACTATGTTGGCGGCATAACCCACCGGCACAGCAGCCACGCCACAGCCCGGCAGCAGCTCCGACAGGGCAGGCAGCCTGCTGCTCCTGACTCCTGCCATTTCCGCCTTTTAAGTCCAGAAAACACTGTGGGCAGGCCTGGGAGTTTCAGCAGGGATGAGATCCAACTAGCTAGAGTCAGATGAAGTCACCAAGTGAATTTAGTTTTGACCTATCTGGGGTTTTGCTGCCCCCCCCCCCATCCCCTGCCTCCTGCCTGACATGTATACATTTGGAGGCGAAAGGCTAAAGTAACACGTGGGTTCACTCCAAGCATAACGTAATGGCAAATGAGATTTTGTAATACTATATAGCCCTCCTGATGGGGGGCCTGAGCAGCCTCCAAGTGCCTCACGCCCCCACCCAGAGCCAGGCAGTGACTCAGCAGGAGACGGGCACTCGGCATCCAGGGGTTTCAGAGGAGGACAAGTCTGGGAAGAAGGGCAAACAGGAGGATTAAATAAGGTGAAATGCAACGCCTTTCTCCTAACACGTAGCTGCCGGTTCCTAACAGGAGGCTGCAGTACACTTAATAAAGCCTGGCTGTCCAAGGCATGCGAAGTTAACCCGGAGAGCACTCTCATGGGAAAGGTCTTGTGCTAGCTAAAGAGGGACTACAATACACCTTTTCTCCTCGCAAATGATGTAATATGATACAGAGAACAAGGACTTTGTCATGCATCAACTTTTCTCTCTTTTACATAAAGAACAAACGTAAATACACACTGATTTATGCAGTGCAACATTTAGTCTAACCTTAATATGCACACGTTAGAATCACGGAATATCCCGAGTTGGAAGGGACCCATGAGGGTCATTGCGTCCAACTCCCCGTTACTGCAGACAGTGAGGCCCTTTGAAAGTGGCCTCCTTCTAAGTGGGCATTTTGAAGGCACATGGTGTGACGCCTGGAAAAGGATAAGAAACAGCACAGCGACTGCCCATGCAACCATCCCAGGACCCGCAGGCAGAGGTGCCGGAGCACAGCCTGCATGACAGAGCCACCGAGCTGCCAGGCAGGCAGCCAGCCTGGCTCCATCCCTGAACCACTCATCGTGGCACGAAGGTGACGACACTGAGCAGGGGTATAAGAAGATGTTTATTTTAAGCCACCTTTACCCTGTGGTTGTAAACAAGCATGTGACAACAGATGAAGCAACAGGCAACCATGCTAGCTGCTTTCACTGGTGCATCACACTCTAAAACACAGCCACGTATTTTTTGTAGCCTAAAATATTAAGCTCTAGTATGGTTGTCCAGGGTTCCCTTTACTACTACAGCTCTGCTGCCATTTGGGGTTCAAAGGAGAAATGCCAGGCTTTCCGCTGGGTATGCGGGGCGCTCGGCATGCAGGTCTCTAGGACCAAGCTCCAGCAGACATCTGCTGCCTGAACCACCTGTAAATCCCCTGCCAGCACTGCCTCTGCAGAGCACTGGGCCAACACACTACATAGGTTTTTACTAGGCTCTTCATTCAACCTCTCTCCCACTTCTCTCTCCACCCACTGGTGGGAGTTAGACTGAAAGCAATAATAATAAAAAAAAAAAAAATCTCAGAGTTTTGACATCTCCAATGTTGTTAAAACAGGCCCAAATAAGTACCCCTATCTTTGGTTTGTACAAACTCCCTACAAATCATTATTGATATTACACAGATTTCAAGTGTTAACACTACTAGCCACCACACTTAATTTTGGGTTTGGATACCAAAGTAACTTGACCTCTTCCCTCATTCTCATGAGTTAATACTGTAACAAACAAGGAGACACTGAAATTATTCTGGTGCTGAAGATATTACCAGTAAATGACTCGCACTTACAAATTAATCCTACCAAGGACTATCTAGGAGAGGGATGAACTTCTAAATGCAATTGCTTAACTGCTAAATTAATTTTGGAGCAACTAAAACTAATCCTTAATGGAGTAAATTGCCCTTTATGAACATGCTAGCTCAACCATCTGTGATTTATGTAACTTATTATTCTCGCGGCGTGCCAGTAACCACAAACTTATTTTACCATTGTTACACTACCAACGCAATTGCTGAGACTACCAGTATCAAGTAAAGCTTCCCCCAAACTGAATTTTTTTTCAGCCATGTTGGTCTTTGAAGGTCTGTGAAGGCAAAGTCTTCTTTCGGCTTTTAGCTTTTAAAATCTCCTGCCTATCTGAAGAGGGAAATCCCCAAAGCTTTGTTTTCCCCAGTAATGTTCCTTAGATGGTGCTTACTCCTTTGATGCAACTGTGATTGTAAAAACGGAATTACTGGCAGTTACAACAGTCTTTATTTACGAGCCCCAGTAAAGCCTTGTACTTTAAGCTAAGAGAAGCATAGATGTCCTGTTTAATAGGATTTGACCTCCTTTCGTGGAATAACTTGAAGTCAATTCCTAAACTGTATTGCTTCCAGCTGGCGAATGGTGACATTATCAAGTTCAACTCCCACAATAAACAAGGCAAAAAAAAAAAAAGTTTATTGCTTGAATTACCTTCGACTACATCTAAGTGCAGTTAAGAAGGTAATAACCTGTGCTGCAATGTGAATATTTAGTTTCTTCAACCCTCTCAGTGTTGCTGTAGGTCATGCAACGAGTCAGTTCTGCACCACTCCCTGTAAAAGCATGTCAAGCTAAGCACACAGCTGACAGTTTAAGAGCTGTGCTTATAGTTAAACATTTTCTGCAGATTAAACTTATCAATAATATTAATTTTTTCTGCATGAAAAAATACACAATCCATTAAAAGCAGGGGGAGTAATTTATCAGCTTTTAACTTGAAGACATAATCTTTAATTGCAATGCATATAATTAATTTTATGACAAAGCAAAACTACCCCTTTGCTCTACTGTGTGTCTATGAGCTTTTGGTCATCCCTGGGTACTAAATTGCAGAAGTTCCTCCCAGTGGTTTAGAGAATGCAATATGAAGTAATTAATGCACTACAGCTGCAGCTTTTGCAAGAATTAAGCTAGAAAACAGTTGAAATTGATGCAGTCTCAGTTTGACTGCATACACGTATTTTTCTTTTCCATTTGAAACCTTTGATTGTAAGATGATTTCACCTTGGTGGAAGTACTAAATTTGTTACCATATGATATTCCTTTCACCTTTAAAGTGCCTGATTTCATGATGTTGTTTTGTGTGCTGTTTTGAACTCAAGAGCTGTTTATGTCTAATAGAGTTACAAAATAGGATCATAAAGTGACTTGGGTCAGCGGAGTACTGCAGAGATATCTGCTCCAACCCCCTGTTCGCAGCAGAGCTGGGAAGAGAAAGCTGCCAATGGTCCCATCTAGCTGAGTTTTGAGTCTCTCCAAGGACAGATATTCCACAGCCTCTCTGGGTAACCTCTTCCAGTGTTTGACCATCCCCACTGTGAAAACTTTTCTCCCAATATCTAAAGTTATTTCTACTGCTGCAGCTGCTGACTGCCATCGCCTCTCATCCTCCCCCCATGCACCTCAGAGAAGAACCTGGCTCCATCTTCTATACACCCCCTACCATTAGGCAGCTAAAGACTGCAATGAGATCTTCCCCTCTCCCTTCTCCAGGCTGACCAAACCCCGCTCGCGTGCTCCAGCCCCCTGACCGTCCTGGTGGCACTCCACTCCACTCACCCAGTATCTCACTGTCTTTCTCAAATTGGAGAGGCCAAATTCAGACATGGTATGTGAGGTGTGATCTCAGAAGCACCAGAGGAGAATAATCACTTCCCCGGAGCTGCTGGCTAGACGCCTGCTAATGCAGCCCAGCACAGGGTTGGCCTTCTTCCCTGCAAGAGCACACTGCTGACTCACATTTGTCTTGTTCACCAGCACCATCGGGTCCATATTGTATAGCACTTCAAGAGCAATTAAAGATAGAGTGCTTAAGGTGGCAGTGGAAAGAACCACCTCACCATATTAAAAATAGAGCTGCTTAAGAGACAAGGCAGTTCTACACATCCCCAGTCCTGTGAAACTCATTTCACACTTGGAGACCACAGATTACAAGTGTCCATTGGAGAGCCAAACTTCTGCAGGCAGAAATGTATATTAAAGGAAAAAAAAAAAATATTCCTTATGCCTCCTTGAGTTCGACAACTGGCACAACATGAACGTGTTGACTGAAAACAATGTTTTCAGATCCTGATTCAGAATCTACATCTTGCATAACTTTAAAACATTAATATGGGCAAGGAGTGATACAGACCCCAAACAATAATTCAGTAAAATATGATAACCACCATTCTGCATAACAAGGCTTTCAAAAGGACAATATTCACATGTAAATAGCTGTTCTATTAAGAAAATGTATCCCTTCTACTCAACCAATTATCATTTCGCTGCCTCCGTGTTCCTAGCACTCCTACACACCATAGTCTTTCTGTATATGAGAGCTCCTCCAGGACTTTCATATCACTGGGTTACGTACTCTGCTTCCATACAAACAATGCCTCACAGACTGTATAGTTATTTTAATAAGCTATGATTTGTATAACACTGAATCCATAAGCAAAGCAAATGCATATTCTACTTCAAATATTTCAGTGCTTCCTATTCATGATACTACTGGACTAGCTCCACAGAGATTAACCTTAAGAAGCGAAGCATAACAACCATGTAAGATTTGCCTAAAATGAATTTTCATTCCCCAAAAGTTGTTTAATACATATTGCCAGCAAGCCTTTCTGAGCATCAACACTGCATTCCAGAGTGACAGGCAAGAATTTGCATTCATGTGCATCTCTGAATAATTACAGCTGCTTGGGTAGGAAATCTGTATGGTACTAAGGAACCCTGCTGTAGGGGGGATATTCACTTGAGTTACTCCTAAAAGACAGGACTGAAGTCCACAGATCTCACTAACTAGCTCTCAGGGTTCCAAATCGCCAAGAAACATAATACTGAAAATCAAACCTCTGAAACAATACACACAACCATATGGAAAAACAGGAACATACACCATTGCTTTACCCTAAACCATTAGAGCAAAATAAGCTATTCCTTTACTCTGTCAGCTGCCACACTGCAGAAGGGCCCAGTTTTTACACAGAAGAAATCCCAAACAAACTCCAAACTGAGAATTTTTCAGCTTGCATAGCTTGTTTAAATATATTTCCAGACCACTCTAAGTTTCTACTTAAATGCACATGAGGTCACATCAATGTTTCTGTCCTTGGCGCTCCACATGCGCAGGATCCAGATTCAAAGGCTCCATCTTCCACCACCTCACTCTTATTTCGAACCCCTTCCCTCTCCCCATCAACACACGTAAGCAATAAGGCAGCAAGACCAGAAGATCAAGACCACAACCTGCATGGCATATTCCTCTCCAGGCAGAACAATTTGGCACAGTTGCAGGATTTCCTACGGAAGCTACATCCTTAAGTCTGTACTCACTGATGAATGTTTACATTTCCTGTTTGGATAGCATAGCAAAAAACAGATTTAACACAAAAGCGCCCTTCACTAAGCATGGGGCTCTATGGGAAACAAGAAATAATTTCAAAGTGGTTAAGATGAGCCATTTAATGAGTGTGCTTTCAGTATACAGAGCCTTCTCTATCAAATATTTAATGACTTGGTATACCACCAGAAAACTAGACAAACTTCTGTCAAAATATTACAGGCAAGATTTTCATTTTAAATTAAATATGCATTAGAGTGAAGACAACAGAATTGCATTAAAAATAAAAAAAAACACACCACTTTTTAAAACCCAACAGTTGAAGGCACGTCCGGTAAACTTTTATGGCTGATACTCCCCTTCCCCTCCCACCTTATTGTAATGAAACAATATGAAGAAGATGCTTTATCGGTGAGTCAGGCAGCAGAGATCTGAGCAAGACCCAAACAGCTCTGCAGTGCTCAGCTAACACCATCCACAGAAGACACACGGATGTTTTCCATTTACATTCCCTAGCACTGATACTGGAAGCGAGTGATCAGTGCTGCTAGCTGGAGGCCAGGAGGAGGAGGCAGGTATCCAAATGCTGTCCCGGTGCAGCATGAGTCTTGCCACCACGCTTACGCCGTGCGCTACAGCCTTCGTGCCATCCTGCGCAGTGGTTTGCGTGATTGAGAACAGATGTGGCGAGACCACTCGTTTCCAGTTATCAAACAAAGGCTGAAAGTTGCATCTCCAAAACGAAAAGGCTGGCACACAATTTATCTTCTTCCTTACCAAGGCTTTGCTATAATTAGCTTTGGGCATGAGGAAGGAGAAAAGACAAATTAAACTAACCTCTCCCCGCAAGCCCCAAAGCCAAAACCTCTGAAGATATTTTTAAAGAGTCACTCATTCAAATGCCAAGGTTTGAAATGTAGACCTACTACATTTACTTTTTTTCTTACTGCCTCCCAAAACAAGTTTTGTATCTCAAAAGGTTAGACCAGGGATGTCACCTGGGAGGACATTCCTATGGTCCAGCCTACCTGTCACAAGGTAGCTGCATCTCCCTCAAACTAGCCATTCGTGCAGCAAAGGAAAAAAAAAAAACAACTCAAAGAAAGAGCTTTAATCAGGCTCTCTTGGTCCACAGCTCCAAATCACCTTTCCTTCACAACACAGCATATTTTTCAGTGCCTGTTTTCCAGGGAGGCTAGATTGAAAAAAAAACTAGGCAGAAGCCAAAACGTCCGTTTCTAAAAGTGACAGCATCAGGTTCAGTTCTTGCATATCCTAAACTCACTCCTTTTTTTTGTTAGTATGCCAACAACACAGTGCTGTTGCTATGCAGCTCAACAAGGTAGTTTAAAAAAAACTACAACACATAAAAAAAAACAACCCAAAAACAAAAACAGAACGCAGCCTCCCACCTACAGGATGTTTCCGAAACCCATGGAGGCTGGGTGCAAGTAAGGTGTACTGAGACCTTTTTGGCAAGAGCGCTTGGGTGCAAGCTGAGAAGATGGTGCTGTCTGAAAGTTACTTTCATTTCCTTACACAAACTGGGTTGTCTGTGGAGTGCTGTTTTCTTCTGTCCCCCCCTCTATAAAGCTACCTCTCTCTTAGCCCCTGATTTTAAGAATCAGCCTCAACTCCCAAAACATTAAGATATTTCCTTCAAGGAAGATCTAAATCCAGCGTCAAGAGAGGTAGCCCAATAATGCAGGGATGGACTATCTAGGCTTCAAACTACCAACGCAGTATTGAGCAGTCATCCTCATAACCCTCCGAGACATTTATATGTACTCACGTGTGATTCCCTGTAATCTTTAAACAGTTTCACCCTGGACTTTTTGAGAGCTGGACCTGCCCAGCAGAAGGTACTCACCAAAACAGCTCTCCCTAGGCAGAGTACTCCCTAATCAGAAAACAAGATTAAAGAAGAGCAGCAGCATCAGGAAGCCAGCTTTATGAAAGTGAAAGAAAACAGAGGGTACCTAAACCCACGGGAACCAAGGAAAGATTTCTGCATGGTACCTCTTATGCTGGCTAGTAGCTGCTGGCTGTCAGTCATCAGGATGGTCTTCTCTAGGATAGCTTGTAACTATCTTATTGCAATCCATATGCTTGACAGACAAGGACGTTATCACAAACACCACTTTTAGGAAAGCTCAAGCCAAATTTATAGGGTGTGATTTAAGGGTGAGGATTTTTTTGTTTGTTGTTTTTTTGTTTAACAAACATTTATTATTGCCTTTCTCCTGTTTCCAGTGAAATCTAGGACAGAACTCTCATAATCTGCACCAGGAGCAGTTAGGCCAAGAGCAACCACCTCTGGAAATAATGTTTCAGTTACTAATATATTTAGTAGCATTTGCTTTGACCAGCATTTACAGTTTCAGAGGATGAAGACAGTCGTGCCCTCCTGTACTATGAAGTGAGAAGACAACTCGCTGCTTTTACTCCGTATCTTCTTCCCAGCTCCCAGCAAGAAAAGCTGGGCCTCAATCTATTAATTTTAACAACACAAATGATTTTTTTTTTTTTTTTACTTCAGTAGAATTACCTGCATACCATATTCAGTGGAACGAGGCAAAACAGTAAGCGTCCCCTTTGTACCCTGAGTAAAACCGCACACGTGTGGAAGGCACCGAGTCACCAGCGACAGTGGTAGGGACGTGTCCTGCCAAGGGAAGGATGCTCCCTGCCACCCGGGGCCAGCCTGCGTCCGGCAATTCATCGGGAATTGGGAAGGCAAGGACCAAAACAGGTTTTCCTATAACGTAAATCTCAGCTTTCAGCGTGGAAGTTATCAGCTTCCACAGCAGTAAACTACAACAGCCAGATACACGCTGTAAGACCCCACAGTATTTCAGCAGCGGGTGAAGAAGTCACTGCTTCCGCCCAGCTTTCATTATTAGGCACTGCACCGTTGCACATTGGCAGCTTAATGATTTCTAAAAGCAAGTATTTAAAACAGATAACATTAGAAAGGTACATACTCATAAGACAGGAGAGTGGTTTTTTTTTGTTTTAGTTTCTCTTAGCTTAGTGATTTGAAGAAAAATAATCAGGAAATTAGCCTCTTTGCCCCCCCTTTGTGAAAATTCTGGGTTTAAAACTACATATAGCTAGTGCACAAAGGACCAGAAAACCATTTTTCTAGCAGCACACAGATAAACCAAAAGTTAGGTGTGGTATCCTGCAAAGGAGGGTACAACAGTTTGTGCCTTTTAGACTGGAGTGGTTTAGGCTACGTATACCATTCAAACCTGGAAATATTCAAACTCTTTGTACAGCTAGCTTTTAAAAACACGATGAGGTGATCAACCACATAAGATGCCTAGAGTCTGGCAAAAAAGCACTGCAGACATGCCCTGCTTAAAAAAAAAAATCTCCACACAGCTGTTGATTTTGTTTCCCGTTGAATTTTTTCAGTCGTCTTTGAACATACAAGTAAAACTATAATTGAATGTAATGCCATTCTCAGAAATGAGCCCAAATCTATTTTGGGCCAACAAAATGACACCTCAGTTCCAACCAAATTTTAAAGCCAGTCTCCTGATCCAGAGCACCTGAAACAGCATATCACTGCAGAAATACAGATTGGTTAGAGTTTTGGGTTTGTTTTTTTTTTTACTCCGAAAGGTAACATCTCCCTGTGACTAAATTTTATGCCAAAGTGCCTGGTTTCCATTTACCAGTTAACTGAGGCTGGATGAGAAACTTAACACCTCGGGCCTGTATGTCCCTGTCTGCAAAATATACTATGTCCTTTGGAAGACTTGGGAAAACTATTTGTGGCTTTGCATCCAGAGCACATGGTTGGAACTCATGTGGTATAGGTTCAATTCCCTGCTGCGTCCTTAACTTGGTGGGTAACTCAGGGCAACTCCTTTCCCATCAGCTTCCTAGCCCGCAAAATAGTATAAACTTCACCTCTTTTAAAATCTGCTTTGGGAGCTGGATATCAAATCTTTGGTAGGAGCTCGTATTTGTAACAGTAAGGTTTGGTTTTTTTTTTTTTAGGCCTGAGAATATCTAAACAAGAATGTCTAAACTGGTAAACACAAATTTATTCTGATCAACAGTATTTTTTATGAAACACAGTACGTTAAAAGTAAAAATGAGAAAACATTTCTGATATTACAGGAGAGAGAAGTGAAAGGCAAATACTGAACCTCTGTACATATAGTAGGTGCAGTTTAACTTAAGAGCAAAGCTGCGCTATGCAGAAGTGTATTGCGAGCAAAGTACGTACTTCTAGATCTGTACAACTGCTGATCTGATGTCATGCTTTGGGCTGTGTTTAATGACATATTTATTCCATATTTCTAGATGCAGATGGAACAAACCAGCCTGACAATCAGAGGCATAGCAACTTGATGTGTCATATGGTGAAGTTGTACAGGCTGCTCCATCAGCCTCCTCCAAAGTCAGCGTGGCACCAACATGTCCAGCATGACAGCAGGCACAATCCTGATAGTATTAATCTGTTTTATTTAGCGATCTTCTGCTCCAGCTCAAACCTAGCAAGGACCAAACTAGCCCAGCTATCAAGTATTTTTGTGGAAGTTAAAAGCACGTTATATTACAGTATCAAGAAGTTTCACCAGTTTTCACATTTTCTTTAAGGTTTCTTTCTGTTATGGTTGACATTTACTTCACAAAGTGCTTAGAGCTACAGATAAAACCAAATCATTCTCACGGCTGGAGAAAGGGGGAAATCAACAGATTTGGGTGCCATGACTCGTAGATCAGGGTAGATTTGCACAAGGAAAAGAGAACCTAAATAGGATTCTCCAGTGGAGATTTTATTTGTTCATTAAAGGTTTATTTCTGGGAAAAAAAAAAAAAAAAGATTGGATTATTTGTTTACTGCCCCAAAATAACATGTAACCTTAGCATTAGTAGTTCTGCATTCCTTCCTATTGCTCTAGATATGGATACAAATGGATACAAACTCTACAAGATGGAGTATTCCTCTGGATCAAAGGCTATTCAGATGCAGAATAACTTAATAGTTTCTGGAAAACTGGACAAGTGGTATAATCATTTCTGTCATCATGTGCTTAACACAGCGGCCTCACAAAATGTCTTTTCTAGAGGTAGTTCAGTGTATGATATGACAGGCAGAAGGACAAGGAAACCGACTTGTTGGTGGCTGCAGAAAATCACATGCAAACATATTGCCAAAGGATAGCAGAGAACCCATTCAACAGAGGTTTTCCAAAGAACCCTTCTGAAGGAAAGCAGTGAGACAGCAATCAGTAGCACCTATGACACAAGTCAGAATAACTAAAGATAGATGCATGATAATTCATTTCAAATCTATTCCATATTTCTGCTTAGGTGCATGATGAAAATACAGCTTTCCTCTAAACCAGAACTGCTCAGCTGAAATTCAGATACAGCAAGTGAGAGCTCCGATCTTTCTGCAAGTACAAGTAGGTCTTTACAAATGCAACATTGCTACGTCGTGCTAAATGTGTGCATGGGGGCTGCGCTACACAAAGTATCAACAGATTCAGAGGGAGGGACAGCCTAAATTTTGTGGTATTCAAACAAACCACACACTTGA
Source organism: Ibidorhyncha struthersii (assembly GCA_013398815.1). NCBI lineage: Eukaryota > Metazoa > Chordata > Aves > Charadriiformes > Charadriidae > Ibidorhyncha > Ibidorhyncha struthersii. The sequence goes on along the minus strand of VZSZ01011418.1, from coordinate 154,889 downwards.
GTCTGCAAGGCGTTTCAGGATCACCCGTCAGTGTGTGATCAACAATGAGATTCCCTGTTAAGGTTATTAATGGTAAGCTACGCCGGTAGCAGCTTTGTTATTCCTCAGCAGAAGAAAAAAAAAAAAAAAAGACTGATTTTCTTCAGACAAACAAGCCAAGTCATCCACATTTGTTTTCATCTAATCGAGCATACAACTCGCCACTTTAGTCAGATATTTGAAAGCAGCATCATTTCCTGCGGTTTGAAAAATCAGCTTTAAGGGGCGTGTTCTCTGCAGAGGCATTGCTTGCTGTCATCCAGGCAGGATTTAAAATAACTGCATATTAACATAAGAGGAGCTACCGGCCGTATTATCACCCTTCGAGTCGGCAGCAAGGAGCACGTAAAAACCAGTTGCGTTCCGGGCTGCGCCGCGACCCTTATCAAACAATGCAAACAATTTTAATGAGCTTATCTGCCGGAACATATTGTCAGAGATGTTAATGCAGAAGCGCTGCCAGCAGCGCATGCCAAGCGATTCATCAAAAATGCCTACAACTGCGACAAAGG
>VZSZ01011418.1:111625-153142 GCA_013398815.1 Ibidorhyncha struthersii | reverse complement strand
GAGGGGGAGCCATGCCGTCCCTCTGCCCACCTCTCCCTATGACAACGGCAGCGGCGGGTTCGCCCCGCTTTCACGGGAACAACCGGAGACCCCGAAGCCCCATAGCTCAGCATCACCCGCCTTCCCCTCGATGCCTCGACACCACCCGCCTCTTCCCGACGCCGCAGGGCTATTTCGGGCTCCAGGTTCGGCAATCCGCACGGAACAGGCCCCCACACCGGGCTGCTGTGTTGTGGCGCCCAGATGGCAGCAGCAGAAACCGAAGAGGGAACCGCACCGCCCAGCCCCAGCTCTCCCCAGCATCTTCCCTCCGTTTTGGTGTGCCTGGGGTGATGGCCATCTCCACCGCACACAGCTTGCCTTGCTCTGCCAGCTCCACCGGCCGCAGCTCACGAGAACAGGTTTTGTGTTTAATGCGGTAGGCGTTTTACTAACAAAAATGTGCACAAATATTAAATGGTACAAGGATACACTATGTCAGAAATCATGGACTCCTAACCGTACAAAACCCGTAAGGTCTGAGTTCATTGATGCTTTCCACCTGCCCACCCCTCCCACCCCCAAGCACCCGAGCATCCAAGTCGCCAAGCTCTATATCCCCGCTTACAGCTTCACCAGAGAGCACAGTAAAACACCTGTCAAGCTGCCTCGCCCTTTTCCAGCTTTCTCCTGCTCTCAGGCTTACACAGAGAAACCATTTGATGACATGTCCTTTAAAAAAAAAAAATCTTGCTTGGGTCAGAAACAAGAAGGGGAAAAAATACGCCAAGGCAGTAGCACCGAACTGCTGGCACTGCTAGCTCCGTTAGCACCACCATTCACAGGACCACTCATCTCTTCCTCCTCTTCATTTAAAAAGGTTTCTTATCCCCCCAGTCTGTTTCCCTCTGCATATCTCCGATTTCTGCGTCTCTCCCCTTGCCTAAAGGGCAACGTCTTTCCAAGTTTGACATTAACCACAGAGCAATACTGGTCATCCTCAGAAGCAGAGCTGAACTTCACCGCAGTAAAACCTACCCTCATGTCCCAACAGTGGATCAAAACTCACACATTTACCACATTAGCAAAACAAACTATCCAACTGTTTACAAATTGTTTTCTCTAAACAGAAACCAGCAAGAGTGACCATGGGCACAGTCTACAAACAGCTCTGTATGACCTCAAGGCTGTTACATGCGGAAGAGCAAAAAGATATGTGGGCAGATCTACCAACATCTTAAAAAAAAAAAAGGCACCCCCAAATCTAACTGTTTTAAAACAATTTCTAAGTTGGCAGGTCAAATGGAAGTAATATGAGTATTTCTAATATTTTTCTCAGAGGAACATGATGATATTTTATCAAAACTCAAAAGTTCTGGAGCCTGAGTTTGATCAGGTTTATACCTCAGAATTTTTCTGTGCAAAGAAAGTGATGTTGCAAAATTTTAATTAATCTTTATCTAACCTTTCAGACTGAAATGACACTTTGCTGAAATCTTAGTTTACGTGATTATGCTCATGATATAGACTCTGGATTCATAGAGGGCTTGTAAAGTGAATACAATCAATAACTAAACACCAACTGCATAGCACTTGGACCACTGAGAAACTACTTGGATTTAACTCAGATGTATACATTCACACACACATAGAGCAATCTCTAAGAAAACTCAAATTAGTCTGCCAATTTGCCATGGTCCTCTCAATACCAAGACAGGAGGTTTTATTTATTCTTTCTGCCAGGTTTTCAAATATACTCAAATTTCATGTTCAGTAAGCAACCTGTGGACATTTGCAGTTGACATACTTTATTGGAAAACATTCCGTTCATCTGGCAACAGCAAACCCACCGCAGAAAGTTGCCTTTGAGTCTTTTTCAAAACAAGCAACAAAATACATTCTACTAAAAAGGCCAGTAAGTGTCTTAGTAACACTCAAGAGCACAGAGAAGCCAGAAATGATACACGGTGACAGAATATAAAAATAATCTACAGCAGGTCTTTGGGGGCCAGACATAACCTTACCTGCTCTGCTAGGCAGCGAGCAGTAAAACACTCTGCTGCCCTAACTTGTAAAAATATTTTTACTTCCTCACCAGTGGCAAAGAACAGAAGCTTCTTTATTGAAGTCTCCAAAGCTGTTTAAAACACATACTAGCAAAGCTACAGGAGAAAAGTGCAAGTGAGGACAGCACAGCAACCTCGCTTCAGACCCCTTCTTGCCTCTGTACTAGGATTCAAGGTCAGAAGACACACGCTGCTTCAACGCAGTACCTTACCTTTATAGAGGCTGAGCCAGGCCTTGGCCAAAGCAGCTTAGCGCTGGTTTTCAGAAAACACATGTTGCTTCAGTTGATCTAGCACAGCCTGGGGGGCACAATATGGATTCCGTACACATGGCACTCCCTTCACTAACATGTCTGTTTCTGAGCACTGCAGGGCCCACAAACATGACTCTAATCTTTACATGCAGGAAACCACCAGTGTCTTCTTCCCACTTTCATCATTCTGAGCAAAGAGGTCTCGGGTGTGGATCCAGCAACACATAACATGAAAGAGGAACCTGTTGTTGTTATTAGGTGCCTGTGCATCTGTGCTGCCTTTATAGATTTTACATGCAGTACGCATACAAATAGAAAAGCAGCTTGAAGAATAAAAGGTCAGCACGGTGTTGATAACCCTCCCGCTCTCATGTGTTGAAAGCACTGAAATCTAGTACCCACCAGTGATCTGCAGACTAAGCAAAGCAAAGAGCCAGGAAAGCAATTAATGCCGAAAGGTGGAATTACAAAACATGATGTAATAGATCTTCAAGCATTGAGAACCACAGAAGCAATGGCTGGAAGTGACCTATGGAGATCATCCAGTCCTATCTCCCACTCAGAGCAGGATCGTCACCAACACAAGATCAGGTCGTATTTGGTGACATGATCATAGCCTAGCCAAATCTTCAAAGTCTCCAAGGATGGAGACATCACATCCTCTCAGGGCAACCCGCTCCCATGCCACATTAGCCTGCTGTTCCCCATTTCCCAGCCGACTTGGGCTACAAGGTGATCCCACCTTTTCTCCGGAGAATATAGCAAGTCCCAGGTGTGCTGAGGATGAAAACGGCACCACCCTACCCCAGCACATCCACTCTGATACTTTGATTTCTGCTGTGGTGAGCTGGGCAGAGCAAACACTAGCAAGCACTGCAACAGGCTGAAACATCAAAATCTGGTTCTTCCTTCCTCCTCAGAGCTTTCATTTTCATTTTCTCTCTCTCCTTACTTGCTCTAGGCCTCGCCTACCGCAGTAAAAAGGCCATGCAGCATAATCTATAACGCCTGAGAGTAAAATCCCCTAAAAGCCCAACATGCAGTGTTAGAAAGACCTCAGGCATGCTTGAGCCAGAACATTATAGTAGGCAGCTAATGTGGAAATAAATTATGAGCATTTAAATGCTGATAAGAAGTGACCAATACACAGCCTCTGAAAACAGGCAATGGCCACACTAGAGACTTCTGCTGATATATTTGTCAGAAGATTAAAAAAAAAACCCCACACAGTTTTAGGGAGCTTTGTATGTGGCAGCCAAAGTATAAATAAAATTAATGATTGCAGAAATTCCCTGCTGCTGGGATAACTTGGGGGGGAGGGAGGGGGGAGATCAAGAAAAACACGTTTAACCCTAGAGTGGCCAGTGAGCATCCCTCATCTGACACTTCTGCTCATGTTCAAGTTCATAACAGAATCAGTACGATATTTGTTGCACTGCTCTCAGAATACACCTCAGGTACAACTTCAAACTGTAGCAAAAACCATGCAAGTATAACTATTTGGGGCCATGTACTTCACAAGTGCAGTTTTTCCACTGGGAAAGAGAATGAGAAAACTGGATTTCAGGCAAACAAACAGTTAGAAGGTAGCAACAGATTTTGTAAAGCAGCAGTCCTGATCAGTGTAGTCTGCTTTTCTAATTTAACTATTATCATAGTCCTCCTTTATCAGGATGAAGATTAATAAAATTCTGCAAAGCAACAGATTTACACACTGTAGAGCAAAATCAAAAGTTATTTCCAGCACTCAAGTGTGTGTGTTTATCAGAAACCCATGCAGAAACAGGCTCTCCCTGAAGGAGTTGGCCAATCGTGTTTAGATGTGAAAATAAGTGAATAAAGCAAATCAGGAAGAAAGTTTAGAAAGAGCTAAAGTTACTCTGTTAAGTCTTGGGCATATCTTGCTCATTCAAGAAAGCCCTAGTTCATTAAGGTACATAGACATACTTTACTCCCAGCGTGAGGGGATTCAGTAAGATGGATGTAACCGTGAGCACACTTAATCAGGCTGCATCAGAATCAGCCTAATTTCTGACAGTATACACTGTGAATAAAAGTTTCATTTAGTAAATTAATAACAGATGACTTAGGAGATCCAGATTTGCATGTTATCTACAGGAAGTACAAATGAGGTATCTGCAACTGCATGTCTATTAGAGAGCACTGGCTTGTGCCAGCCTAAATTAGTGCACACTTCTAACCTGTAATGATAACATATTACACAGAAATGTCCGTAATGGAATTAACACCAGCAGTGTAACTAACACAGTGAACATATATCAGATATGATGTGGTGTATGATAAGTTTCCAGCTAACCTGGGTTATGCAGAAGAACTCACATTTCCTGTTTCACTGACAATGTCAACCGCACCAATCAGCCCAAAGGAAAGCTCCCACTGTGGCATAAAATCACTTCAAGTGAAAATTCAAAACGATAACTTTATAGACTTTCTCTGTTTACAGAGCACTGAATAAATTCTCCCACCTCCATCCTGTTCCTTCTTTCTATGCCTTAAATTTCAGGGCACGTTGCATTTAAACTCACCATACCAAACAGCAAATGATAATTTTGTCAGCACAAAGAAACACTGCATGAGTTTTAATAAAGCAGCTACTTATCACTCCAGACATCCTGTAGATAAAGAATGAGCTTCCCACCCTTGGGGATTATAGTGTTGCCACTTTAAGCAAAGTCTTGATTATTTGCCTTCCCTGGAGAGAGGCAGATAAAGAGAAAGAAAGAGAGGGCTGTCCCAATTACACAATGTGCATGGACCACATCCCTATGAGGTAATTCAAGTCTATTTTTAAATATACGGACATATTTATATTTCAGAGGTCACATTTCATATTTTAAGAAGTGTTCCGTGCCTGCAAGGAAGAGTGAAATAGAACTCGGGGTCTTTGTGAGCTTGGCATTCTTGAAAACTTAGCTTAATAAGCTACAAATCCAATCTGACCATTACTGTATGAATTCCTCGCTAAAGAGAGAGGTCTTGATGAGCCACTGCCTGTGGGTATTTTTCTTTAAAAAGGCAGCAGCCACCTTTTATAGGTTACTGTATAAATCAAACAGAAATCAGAGGATTATTTCAAGATTCAAATACTGTCTACAAAACCAGGATATTGTTTTTTTTGTTCACAGAAACACGATTTCATAAATCCTTGAACGGAAGAGATATTTTAAGACTAGTTATATACTTTTAATGGTTAGATTAAAATTAATAATTAGGTTTAGTGGACATTTATTAAATCCAGCCTTTTCAGGGTTTAGCTAGATCCAGCTGTTTTAAAAAAAAAAAAGTATTTAGGAAGAAGCACTCTTGTATACATCAAAGGATTCTGTACTTAAAACGTAAGAAGTTCACACTGAATATCCAACACTTCCTACATAACAAAAAGCTCTAGTGAGAGCAGGAAGCACTCAGTGAAGGATGGTTCCAAACAGAAGATTTTTTTACTTCTATTAACTCCAGACCAAACCCAAATTTTGAATTCTTTAGTGTCTGTTACATTTGTGTTCTGTGATATCCACGAGGCTATAGCAGAGTTTCAGGCACACCTTGGGGAGCTGCTTTCATCTGAAAAACCTGTTAATAGAGGCTGTGATCAATAAATGTCTTAAGTAACAACTCCTCTCCCTCTGCCTTTAATACTGATTGAAAGGAATTGAGACAGGAGGCTGACTCATGGCTCATTCACATACATTTACATGGAATTATTTGGCTGGAGCTGTTCTAGATTTGCCATTACCACGTCCATTTACAGCAAGGTGTTAACTTTTCTGAGCTTGTTTTGTCAGAGTTCAGATGCAAAGACTACGAAGTGCCAAACCAAAAACATTCAAAATGTTCAGGTAGTCTGGATTCCTACATTTTTCAGAGAACAACAAAACCTTAATTAAATGAAAGTGAGATTCATGTTCTAGAAGAGAAGGATTTAGGATTTTCAAGTTTCCATACAATACAGCTTAGGACTGTTACCACTGGCAAAAGTCAGAACTTCAGACATGTATATCCTCAACAATACCAATGAAATAAGTTATAAATGCTAAGAGCACGGAAGGATTTGGAAACGTAAGAAGTAGAAGAAAAATCTGGAGTAGGAGAAAAATCTAGCATGCATTTATATATTTTTAGCTGTTGAGGAAACTTTGGCTCTCTTGAGGCTAAAGAGAGGTATCTGGGAAAAATGCAGATAAGCGAAAAAAACATGCAGGAACGGTCAGTCTGCTTCTCTGATGTTGCTTCTTACATACTACACAAAATACCAGCAATATACTTTGAAGGCGCTTCAGTCTAATAACGTATTTCATATAAGCAACATTGGGGCATGGGGGAGGACAAGTGAGAAGCTTTGCAACACCATTTGACAAGGTTTCTAACATGAAAATCTGATCTGGTTGTACCCCACACTAAAGTAATACCTTATTGGCCAGTGATGACTTTCAACACTACTTGTTCGATTACTCTGCTGAAAACCTGACTTGGCATTGATACTGCAGACTAAGAATTCAAGAATAGTTAAAAACAGCTCTTGGGATCAATGATTCTGTGTTAACAGTGTACAACAAGAGTTGTGAAGCTGATAACATGCAAATCAAATGGCTATCCAAGTAATTTAATGCCCCACATGACTATCCAATACCTGCGTATAACATAAGGAGACATTTAAATGCTTTGCAATGGTTATTGGCTAAGATCTGTTCAGCATTGTGTTGCACCTTGTCCAGTATCACCATTATAGATACTGAACACATGAAGCTGGCACAGGGTTTATAACCCATCACAAGGAACACTACATTTGTCAACATTTACCGGCCTGTCCAAGACACTCGCCACTGCTAAAGAGGAAGGGAGAAGACTTGCACAAGAAAGTCACTGTTCCAGAAGACTGTCAATTGAGTTTTGGATACTTGTTACCAAATCAAAAATGCTTCAACCAGCTGACAAAGGGCTGGATCATTACAAACCCAGATTTGAAGGGGTTACTTTGTCCCAGGAAACTGTTAATTAAATGTCTGTCCTCCCACACCCAGCAAAAAGCCAACATAAACATTATTACATACTCCAGCTAACGTAAAAGAAATAGAGAGTATTCATGCCTGACTGGGAAAAAAAATCCCACTGCCAAGTCATTCAGGAGTGTGTGAGTGTTTCTGTGATTGCAAACCCTGGCCCAAGAACCTGGTGCCTTGCTGTAAAATACCCTACAAATTGTTTCCTCATGTCCTTACAGCATCCTACAAGTCATCCTCTTACAGCAAATGCGTCTCATGTGCCCACCGAATTAGTGAATGCCGAGAAGTTACAAACAAAAAAGCACACAACTTTCTGTGTATGGCACCTGCCCCTTCTCCTGGTAACTGCTTTTTATCTGGGACATTCGCAGCATTTTACAAAAACTAATTTCTGTCAGCTTTCCACATTTTACCAGCACAGAAACAGGCCCCGTTGTTATGACCAACACACTTACTGTCACAAGCCTGTGGGAGCTGCCTCTGATCCACCCTCAGCATCACTATGGTGGGTCCCCATCCTTTCCTCCATGGTTTGCTTCCTGATCCATGCAGTGCTTCCAGCCCTGCAGCTACGCAAATCCTATCCCTTTTCTCCATTGCTACAACTAGATGAGCTCCTCCCTTTTATCCCAGGATTTCTTCCATACCTGAGGTTACCCCATTGTTCTTTCTCCCATTCTTTTCCACCCTTCCTTTGTCAAGCATAATCCTTTGTAGCACTTGGGCAATTTCCACTTTCCTTTATCAGCCACCTGCGGAGAACCAGGATCAAATTGATTTCCTTCCCTCAGACAAAGTCCCCGGCATACCTATTGTCCAGCTAACATACTGTCATTAGCTAATTAGCCTCATTTCATCCAGGCTGAGAGGAATGTGCTACAGTACTTGCCTGCTAAGCTGCGGGCACGTTCGCAGGCTGCCATCCCAAGAAGGGACACCTGTATTTAGGGGCTGCATAACACCCAGGATTCACGCACCTCCTGTGACACATTGCCACCATTAACACACTGAAGAGCTGAAACCCTTGAGGCACCTCTGAAAAACTAGGTTGTGAGGATTTTTGCCTGATCACTAGCTCACAGAGAAATCAAAGAGTGTTCCTCTTTGTGCTAGAACAAATACGTGTTACACACACACCCCATTTTTTTTTTTTTTTAAACAGAAATTTGTCTTGCCATTCAAGTAGACTTGCTCCAAGTTATTTCAGGCTCCTTATGGGCCAAATGCAACCATCTGAGGCACTCTGTTCTTTACTTTCTGATAATTTCTTACACACGTGCTTTTTAACTTGCTGTTAAGTATTCAGATCTTTAACACACTTGTAAGTAATAGTTACTATTTGCAAATGCTAGAGCATTTGGGAGCAAGAAACTGTTCTTCGAAGTACAATTTCTTTGCTACTTTACACAATAGCATTACTAATCATAACATTTTCCTTTTCTCATTTATTAATGGAAAACAGACTTTTTCCAATGACAACAGTCAATGTGCATTATCATCTTAGTGTTTATCCAAAGTCTATTAATAAAATAGCTTTCAAATAAAGAGGAAAAATATTTTTCACAGACAGCTTTAACCATGTTACACTTATGTTAGCACTGTGAGTTAAATTTGCTAATTCGTGTCAGGAGACTACTCTCGGTGACAGGCGTTCCCTAACAGGACTTCTGGAACTTGACATGTTAGACCAAGTTTCCATGAATGCTTTGAGTCCTTTATTAACCTGGTGCTGCAAGTGCTTTATTTAGATACTAGCACCTTACAGAAAGCTTACCAAGCACCTTCTGAAATCCTGAAATTTCAAATTAGCCAAAAAATGCCCTTGCCTGGTTGTTCAGAGGCAAAGCTGGTTGGGAGAAAGCTACTGCTGGCCTGCTCTAGTGGAAGGTGCATCTGCTAACAACAACACACGCAAATACTGGGGCTTGAGGAGGAGAAACGAGGAAGCGGGAAAACTTGCAAGCAATGTAAATTTTCCCTATAAAGTCAAGTTAATAACTTCTTAAAATCACACCTAGTAATTAAATTAACAGTACCACAACTGCTGCCATAAACTTGTGGATCAAATGTGATACCAGCTGAAATACTACTGTGACTTTTATTTTATTTAAATGTAGGGAATAGATGGAATGTAATATAAAGCTCACACCCCTACTCTAAAATAGAGGGAGGACCACTAAAAATGTACACACCTCCATTCTGGGCAGACAAGAGCATACAGAAAGTGCACGGTCTTACTGAAAAGATAAACAGCTGGATTTACTTGCTTCCATTAACCAATGACCCACTTGTCAAACATAAGCTGTAGATTTAAAAGAGTGATTACACGAAGCCTCTTATATTAGACAAAAAAGATCCTAGCTGTGAAATCAGACCAAGTCTGAAAATAATTGAGAGCAGTTAATATTGTTTTTTCATACAAACACAACACCAGAACAAGTTACTCTTAAAAACGTATAATGTAACGTAAGGGTGTTTCCTGTAGTGCTGTTCGGAAGGTGTTTATCCCACGCAGCCCGCTCGGGTCATTAGCGGTGAGCCAAATCCAGGCCTGGTGTAAGAGGATGAAGCTCTAATGGAAGCCACTGCATAAACCTTAATGTGGGGGCACTGTCCGCTTCCTTCTGTGAGGAACGGGTGTCCATAGAGAAGTAAAACTGGCGCTCCCCACACTAAATGCTAACCATGACATTTACCTGGCCTATCTAATCACTCAGAGAGGATTTTTAAGCGGGGCTGCGGCTGTGCACGCTTTGGTGGCAGATCTCCAGCTGGGGCTCTTAGGGCTTGAGCCAGCTGCCACCCACTTTGCCCACATGTAAGTGCCTCCCACCACATGCTGTTTCTGTGCCTACTCCAGGCTCAGGTAGGAACAAACGTGCAAGACGATACAGATGATTACAACATTTGGGCTTGAGTGCAAGCCCTGAGTTAACAGCAAAGGAAATGTGTCAAGGACAACAAATTACTAGGTCCCAAGACACCGAAAACCTCTAATTTTGCCAATTTGTATTGCAACGCAACAGCGGAGCACACAACAGTGGCCTTCCCACACTCTACCTAAGGCTAAATAAGTCTCCAAGAAGGCTGAAGAAGCCATTATTATAAGCAACATTTTTACTGTAAGGACAACTTATAAAATTAAACGTGTGTTGCTTCCACCTGAGCTCACTAGCGTGCTGTGTGCTGCCAGCGACTCACGCTTCACTGTGACTCAGTGTATAGGGTGATTTTCTGGAAGCTGCAGATCATGGAGCAACTTAATTATACAAGAATCCCAGCAGTCAGCTAATGAAAACCAAAGTTTCCAGCCCCAGTGTTGGAAAATGTTGATACTTGGATTAAGGAAAAAGAAAAAATCCAAGAAACAAAACCGGAAAATTTAGCAACAGTCACCCCCCGCCGCCCAAAACCCTCCTTAAAATAAAGTGCAATATCTGAATTAGCTTTTCCAAGCCTTTCTTTACTCTTGGGCTCCTAGCAGGCACGGTGGGATTCTGGGAGCCCGTCTACCCCCCGGATTTTACTCTGCTGCTGGAGGCCCTGAGCACCCCAGCTCAGCATCCCAGTGCCTGATGATGCAGCACCTACCACACCACAGGTCAGTGACACGCGCCCGTCATAGAAAAGAAGGTACAAACGGGAATACAGCCATGGCACTCTGAGCCCCACATGCCTCCCACCTCATCTACAACAGCATTTTGGTTTCAGCTCAGTTCTTTGTCATATTCCTCAGCACCAGTTGGGAGTCGCCACTGTGTGCAGTCACCACTGTGCCAGCCCAGCCGTCTTTCCCATCTTCCTTTTACACTCCTCCATGTGCCTTCCTTTCTCCGTCTCTCCTGCCTTTGCCTTTCCTTCACCACGTGAAAGCTAGAGCGACAGAGCAACTTACTGACTTCACTGTTAGCACCTTTTGGACATTAAAGCGATCAGCAAGTGATCACACTTGCAGTCAGTACTGCGAACACTCTGGCAAGACACAGGCCACTAGGAAAAAATCCTCTGTTTCCGTAACAGATCCAGCCTGACGGCAGACTCAGGATGACCGCACAGAATCAAGGTAGGTCCCGCTCACATTTGCAAGCTTATGTTTATTAAATCTAGGAACTGCTTTGAAAAATGACACAGTGATTTTAATAACATCTGGATGCACCACCACTACTTGATGTATCCAACAAGGATTAATATTTTTTTAAGGTCCTTAAAAAAAAATAAATAGAAGGACTTCTTTGCTGCTGGAGCAAAACTCAAATCATTACTTGAAACATCCTTTAATAAACATTCTCCAACTTTTAAATGAAGCACGATTGATATGCAAAGTGCAGAAGGCAACAAAAGATGACTAAAAATAAGGATATCATTCTTTTTTATATTATTGTATACTGTCACGGCTTCAACAGTCATGGCACAAGTAGCAAGATTTTGTAACCTCTGAACGGTCATATTGTGTATAAAATGAAAAAAAGGCTTCTGTAACATTTTGATCACAAAAGGTACTAGTGGCATGAAAACAGTGTCTTTTCCTCATTACAGTATAAAATGAGGTTTCTATTTAATAAAAGCCCCCAACCACAAGGCTACGTGTTTTTGTAACTGTGAATGTATGTCAGTGCTGTTGACAGCTTCTGCGCTGGAAAGGATCTCATTATTAACTCTGAACAAAACCACACGTTATCTTTTTGAAAAGCAAAGTTACGTTCCTGATGAGTCAGCCACTTCGCTGAGCTCCTGTGGGATAATTTTTGGTACTGGGCACTGAAAAAATAAATATCACCCCAAAGTTCAGAATATTTTCAGACAGCACCATAAAAGGCTATCCAAGCTACCCAATTCCTAAGTTAAGAAGGGAATGGGGCTGGTGAGTGTGCAGCCATAAACAAACATTCCACTTAGTTAACTTTGCTCTCTTAGGTTCAGGATTTAGGTCTCCAGTTTTCTCATGTTGGAACAAAACCAGCTATAAAGCAGCTGTGTCCTGTGCAGAACTGAGTCCTAAACAGATGTCCTCCACTACATTTTGGGGGACTTTGTGGTGTGTCCACAGAATGAAAATGCTTTCAAAGCAGTCTGTTCAGCCCAGAAGTTCATCTATTCCATACTTCTTAAGAAGGTCTGAAGGTAAAAATGACCCTTAAGAAAGTCACGTTGTCTTTGGTGGACATTAAGAGGACCAGTCTGGGGAAACAAGCAGTGGGGAACTGAGTGGGAAACACAGTGCTCTTAGCCAGAAGTAATATTTTCTTCTATGCCAGTGCTCGTGCTGGGAGGTAGAGAGAAAGAAGTGAGAGGAAATGCTTCTTTAGTCTGCCTGGTTTAAGTAATTATATGCAGCTTCTGCATGAATGACCAGAAAACATTTGTTTCTGTGCAAGGAAGAGAAAAGCTCATACAGGTCTTTTTGTTCAGGTCTCCCCTAAACACCTCATGAATTAGTAGTTCATCACACAAACACACCTTATATGCATGTGCATATACATTTTTTTTAATACATATTTGATTTCCTTTGTATCTCAAAATTACTGAAACATGACAGGTCCCAGAGTTGCTTTCTATTGTTAGGATATACTGCAAAGGTTTTAGTGATAATACATCAAGCAAGGAATCGTAACTGCCAAAAGCCCAGTATAAAAGGTGTAAAATTCCTTGGATGTTCCAACATCCATTCCTCATGTTGTTGTACATATAACTTAACGCCATGAAAAAGCATGCTCATTTGTCAGGCTCAAAGGCACTGAAACCAGACCGGAAGGTTTCCCGAGTGGAGACTAGTACATAATAGCATGTTACATGGATTTGGCTTTTGGAATTGTAATAGCTCAACTAATTCTCTAGCAATATAATGAATCTCTGGTATTAGAAGGCTGATAGCTAGATCTTTATTTTGACATATAATAGGCCATAAGGACTAAGGGATTTGGAGAGGAAAGGCTACACAGTAAGCAGCAATCCACAGGGAATATGCTGGAAAGCTGTCTGTTGCTTCACAGAGAGGGTTACTCGTTGCAGGAAATCTGCACATGTCAGATAAGTTTCTATTAGACAGGTAGGACGCAGTCTGCTTTTATAAATGTCCATTTTGTGGTTGCACACTATCTCAAAGCTCACAGTTTTCTTTAGATTTCCTGTTGTTCCAAAGTACTTGTGTCAACACCAGTATAACCACAGCGACTTTAAGCAGCGACACCTACTCTGTGCAAGAGTGGAAAGTGATAGATGAAACCCACCATGGCCCAGCACAGGGCATTGCCCTGCGGCACTTCCATCTGCAACACCTTCACCGGAAGGAGCGTGTCCACAGAGGGAGGACGTTTTACATTTTCCTAGTTCTTGCTTTCAAGATGCCTCTTATAGTCTAGAGCTATTGCTTCATCCTTGAGGCATACAAGCCTTTTTCAGCTCTAAATTATAGACTTCTGTCCTTCTCCTGAGAATCTCCAGGTGCACTTGAGTCCTGCGTATCGTCTAATTGCTGTGAAAGTAACTCTTCTCACAGCCTGACAAATCTGAACTCTGTGGCTCCTCTTTTAACTCTCCCTCCCCCAGTGTCAGTCTCTGCCTTTACCTGCCTCTGTGCCAGTGTACACAGGCAATTCCTATATTTTCCATAGAACTTACCCTGAATAATTTCTCATGTCTGTCATGTATCTGGAGAAATCTTTCTGCAAACATACTTAAGTTTTTTTTTGTTTGTTTGTTTGTTTTTTTTTTCCCAGAGCATTAAATAGCTTGGAGCAAATCCCTAGTTTCACCGTGAAACAAGTCTTTAAAATAGCTCAGACAAAACTTTTTACTTTTAACTAGAAAGCAGAAAGTATCAACACACACTGAGATGACTCGCATGCAAAGTTAGCATTTATACACTGTAACAGCTTTTCGAGTATGAGCAGAAATGCAAGGGTATGGTTTAAAGTGAAAGTTCTTCATTACGCAGCCCTACCATCTTTTCAGCGCTAGGCATTTTTTTAGCACTAGCTATGAATAAAGAAACCCCACGCTGTATTGCAAACCACTAATGCTGCAACACATTCCTCGCCAAGGGAAAAAGGCACGTACGGTATCCATCACGGTACGGTGAGCACTGCCGGTAGTGAATCTGTTCACATAAGAGCTTTATTACCGGGTATCCAATACTCTATTTTTTGGCAACAGTGAAGATTTCTCGTTTAATAGCACAGATGCGGCAGCAATGATATAAGGGGAGCGAGCGATGGCAACGGCGGGAAGCCCAGATCTGTTCCAGGCGCATCCTTTCCGAAGGCTTTCTAAACATTGCCACCTTGTGGGCCTCCTATCTCCTCCTGTCGTTCATCTCTCCACTCCCCATAGGTGACTCCCCGCGCGGATTTCACAGATGCCACGCTGGAGGCTGGGCAATTTAAATTAACATCCAACTCGGGTGGAATGCGATTTAAACTCCCATAGCTGGGGATTTAAAAAGGGACAGCACCTTCCAAATTCTATCTGAAATTAATTACTAACACTGGTACAGTGGCACTTCATGCAATTTGCTCTTTTTCCACTTAACATTGTGAAGGCAGCACTAATAATGTGCAGAAGAGCTAATATTTAACTAAAAAAAGTAAGAATACAATTTCTCAAAGCTCCCAAACAGAAGGGGAGAGAGAAGTTAAATTCATTGTCCACCTTTAGTATTCCTTTTTTTTTTTTTTTTTAAATTCCTTTCTGTCAGCATTTCCTCCCTACTCCAGTCAAAAACCCAAATTATTTCAAAAAAATTCTGTGGCATCTATTTTAGCTTTCATCAGTTCTGTTTCATGAATGAATAAGACCTGATGACTTGAATCTACCGATTACACAGTCAAAAATGTTAAAAAGGAATATCAGTTATTATTGATACCAAACTTATCTAGCTACTGCCTTACAGACAAACACAAGTTCTTGGGTACTTTCTCAGTCTCTAGCACTATAACAAACATACAAATGCACAAACATACTTACTTTGAGCATCCAAACACTTTCCCTGGTTGCCGGCTTGAATTATTCCTTGCAGCAATTTGGTACTGGAAAGAAAAACATGAAAACCTTTAGTTCAACAAGCAAACAGGGGGAAAAAAAAAAAAAAAAAAAAAGACTGACTGAATGGTCTTTGTCTGTATCAGTTGGGCAGTGATGCAATAGCCGTATACTAAAAATGAAACAAGAGGAGAAGTCCTTCATTACAATACCCTAATTCAGCTGCAGTCACAATGGTTCAGTGTCTAACACATCTGCACAACAATCAGATGTCCCTCTGATATAGTAGCAAATCTATGAGGTCCCTTATGCAGTGCTAAGTTCAGAGTTTATTCATAGTTGCCAGGCACATTGCTGTTTCTTCATCTGACCAGGCTTCTTCGGAGCACAGGCAATCAGTTATGACCGTTGTGTCATGCAACTGGGGCCTTGCTGCACTTGCCCAAACAGCTTTTCAGAGAAAAAAAAAGTCTACTATTGACGAACACATGAACTGATACGCAGCGACTACGCTTTTGCCAATACAACACAAAAGCACTGGCAATCCCTTCAAGTGCCTCACTTAGCAATAAAGTCCTGATGCTGCCCACTTGTAGCAGCCACATCAAGACCTGTTCCCTTCTGTGTTCCTAGATGCGATTGCCTACAATTTCTAGATTTGTCCTCATACCCATTCTCTCAAGTGCTGCATTACAGGCTCCAGAAACACAAGCAAGGGCAGCCATATATGGGTTTCGGTTTGTGCCATGAATTACATACTAGGGTTACGTGGCTAAGTTTCTTAATTCACCTTCTCAGTCAGCAGGAAATATCATTCCTAGCAGGTAAATAATGGTTTACAGTCAGACCAGGGCTCTCGTTATTGCTTGTTTTGCATTCCTAGTCAACTAGTTGAGACAGCCCAGCAGGGAGGGGTATTCCAAAGGCATTCATCTCTGTATAACAGCACAAAACTACACCAAACAGGATCCCAGCGGGGCTTGGATTGAATCAGGACCGAGGGATGCAAGAAGCTCTCATAGGTGAATTTATATTCATCATAAACTCTGTTTTAAGAGGAGGAAAACATAAAGCAAATCTCACTCCAATTCATTATCATCTGGGAAAGGTAAACAGACCTTTAAAGATGGCTTGTCTGAAGGACTGGATCTCAGCTCCAGGAGCTGTGACTCATCCTGGCAGAGAACTTCGGAAGGCTGCTAGCAGACTGGCTACCTTAAAGCCAAACCAGAATGGGAATTCGCTGTTAAACATGTTATTGTTTCAATTCTTTGAATCTCTCCAAGCCTCTTAAGCTTTGCTTTTCAATGTACTCTTTTTCATCCATTTGTTTAATGTGGAAAGTGATTCCAGCACAGCCGACAAACCTCAGGCATTCTATTGGCAAAGCAACAGCAAATCCATCATGGTATGTTGGCTTTTGCTCAAGTAGACCCCCCCGAATTTAAGCTGGGCTCTAACAGCACTAATCCAATAACTTGTAAGGATGGGACACTCTTAAGACAATGGTTAGAAGTAGTAATCTCACATCAGAAGGTGTTGACCAGAACTTCTAACGGGCAACAGCAGTGGAGAGACACAGCTATTTCCCTTAGAAAGGCGAGACTCAATTTGCTCATGGAACATTTTCTACACTATACTTTCTGAAGAGAGTGATGTTTATGGCATATTGAAGACAGAGATAGCTATTTCGTTGCCTTCAGTAAGCAGACCTCAGTCTTGAGCGCCATTTGAATAATAACACCACACTGAACTTCATTCACGTAGTCTTAAAAAAACAAAACCCAGAAGTCCTCATAGCAGAGGTTCCTAAAACTTGAAAACTGATGACGCTGTACCTCTTTGGATTGATCCGTACATATATCTCAGCAACAGCTCCTGACTTTTTGCCTGCATACAGGTACTTACCTGAGGTACAGGGAGCAGTGTGATGGCTGTAGCCAGATGAGATAATTAGCACTTGGTGCTGTGTGCAGTAGCACTGCCAGGTCTCCACCTGCTCCGTAAGCCATGCCAACACCTCGACCTGTACTTCTGGCTTGAGATGCCGGAGCGCACCCAGGCAAGGGAGTGGTAGGAAACACCGGATCATTAAGGTGGAATTTAATTTAGGTGGACAAATGAATGCAGTAGAGGTCCTAGTTAGTGGGTGTGAGGAAGGTAACGATGGGGAGCTGCTGTCTTCTTTGGAAGGGTGGAGGGTAAAAGTGTGCAATGAAAACAAGGGGGAGGAAAGGATGCCATATTTCCTCCCACTGCATGCCAGGCCATGCACAGCTCTCAGCTGCAGACACTGGCATCGTATCACCACTCTACGTAAACCAGCGAGTGCAATTCAGTTACTCTGAATTCCCCATCGCACAGAGACTGCACTGATTTTAAAATAGGTTCCCATCTCCTAAAGAGTCATCTACAAAGACATCTGAAGAACTTACTCCTTCCACATTGGTAAACATAGGAAAAAGGTCAAGGGTTAAAAAGCAAGAGGATAAAGATCTAGAGGAACTGGAAAATGGAAAAGATCTTAAAATGGGGTGGGGGGAATTTCCTTAACAACAATTTAAAGAGGAATCTTAGAAAATCCCACATGGTGAAACAAGTATGAAAAAAGGATTACACATTTTTCAAGACAGGAAATTATGATTTGCTCAATGTTTTAAAGTTACACATAGCTGCAAGTTCCCTGTATTATACTCTGTTCCCCTGATCTGGGGATTGTGCTGGGGGGGAAACAGGCCAGTATTTACTAGAAAATGATATTAATAGAATTGGACAGATTTTGCTGACAGCTGATGACTATTCACACAGCGCATTCAGTTATCCTCCTCCTGCAGTCCACTCCCGCAACAACTTGTGTCACCCTGCTGGAGCAACAGTCAGGAGGCCAAGCCCAGCCAGGGCAGGTCAGACTGGTGGGCCACTGGTTTCCAGTTA
Source organism: Ibidorhyncha struthersii (assembly GCA_013398815.1). NCBI lineage: Eukaryota > Metazoa > Chordata > Aves > Charadriiformes > Charadriidae > Ibidorhyncha > Ibidorhyncha struthersii. Next base: position 134,911 of record VZSZ01011418.1, on the reverse strand, counting down.
GGTGTTCAAAAAGTCCCTCAGGGGGTCATTGCTTTGCCAGGCTACAGCTCTGTAGCCTACGCTTGCCACTTTCTCAGGTGCAGTTGAGTTACACAACCTGCTGTTGATCCTAGTGTGTGCTGGTGGTGGCCTTGGGCAGGTTTGGCAGTCTCTTGCTGTTTGGAGTTTATGGGATCTTGGGATGTTCAGTGGACCACTGCCCTTTAGGGTTTCTCTAATCTTGGGAGGCTTTCACCTGCTCCCTCTCAGTGCGTACTTATCCTCCCTGTGAAGTTGTTTTCTGGTAGCTATTGCTACATCCACAAACTTAGTTACCTGTTGAATTCATTCACAAACTGACACAGAAGGGCTTCTATGACAATATCCCTCGAAATGCTGAAAAGCATTGATTTAATTCTGAATGCTGACTGAAAAAAGAAAAAAACCCAAACAAAACAAGGAATGGGCAAGAGGGATATGAGAAAGCAAGCCGAAAGTCAAGAAGCTAAATGAAAAAAAGACAGTGAAGCAAAGGCAATCTGGAGAAAACAAGATACAACAGCTTCTAGAAGCATATCATAAAGTCATACTATGACAAGTACTACCCACAGCTCTTAGTTTGAAGGACCGAGGAGGAAAAGTTAGGACAGAATGTTATTAAGGTGATTTAAATCAAATGCCTTCTAATACATTTGATGACATTTTTTCAAAACTTTGTCACAGGGAGCTGTATGTCCCTTGTGGGTGCAGAGCCCCGTCTTCTGCTACTGTGTCTCAGGGGACTGGATGCTTTCTACCATACTGCACAGGTCTCTCCCCACTCCTGCCCCCCACCAAGGGCTGGGAACGTGACGTCACATGAAAACAATTTGTAATATAGGCTGACAGTCACCTATTATTGCTTTAAATATCCTCAGCGGTTATAGAAAACTTCAAACCCAACTTATTTTTAGCAACTGAAAGAATTCAAGCAAACCTCTTGTGGCTGCTATCCAGGCATTTAATGAGTGGAGAATAGCTCGACAAATTACAGAAATGGACAAACTCGGAGTGTAAATCACAAAACAGTGTGTATCACTATTTACATATGCTTTCCTGTTGAAAAGGTGAACTGAAAGATTAAGGCTTCCAGTGTCAACGGAAAGAACTGCTGTCTTCATGAGCTCTGCATGAATCACAAAAACCAAAACAAAAACCCCCATACACTTAACAGTTGGGCAGATTTCTCAACTTACTGTTAACTAACAGCCCAACCCTGTGCTGTCTCACTGTTCCTCTGCCCGTGAGTAGGGCCCGGCTCTGCAGCCGTATATGGAAGGCACAAAGACACAAACTCAAAGCAAAAAAAATTGAGTAAGAGATGAGTTTAGTACTATCTCCAACTCTAAACCTGTGAGAAATGCCCTAGGTTGACCTGGAGTGCTTCACAAGGAAGGCAGTCCCAGAAGACACGAGATGCCGCCACTGAATGCACGACAGAGCTTCCCACCTCTTTTGCTCTTGCCATTTCAAACAACTTCGTCCCAGTGGTTCTGCTTCTCTGTCAGTGCTCTGATTTCAAGTCATCTATTGGCATGAAAAAAGTCCTAGCGACTTCTTATAAAACTCTGATCCCTCCCTCTCATTTGCAAAGCAACCTATCTTTTTTTTCATTATTTACATATAAAGTAAATCCAAGAATGTCCTACCTAACAACTTTGTAAGAAAGAATATGCACCCTTTCTCAGGAAGGCTTCTTCTAACCCTGCTTGGGAAGCCACTAGATTTTTGCTCCCCCTAGAGCAGTAAACCAACTTCTGTCATCTCTGTTGTCCTCTCCCGTCCCTTCTCAACCTTCTGTAAACTGGAGTTTCCAAGATGCTAGTGCCTTGGAGACAATGCTGGGTTCAAAGCTCCAGCCAACTGCGGTGTCACACCTACCTTTGTGCAGCAGCCTACCTGCCCTCCTCCTACTAACGAATACCTTCCCTGCCTTCCTGCCCAGTAACTTCAAGATGCAATAATTACCTTCCAACTTGAAGAGGAGTTGAGAGTTCCAACAGAGCTCAGTTCCTGTGAATTTAGTTAGTGTGACAGATTTGGTAAACTTTTCTTTTTTTTCAGCATAACAAGCAGTGCCAAACCAGTATATCAAGCAGTAGGAGGCAGACCTAATAGGACAAACAGATGAGAATGTGTATTTGTCATTCTTTGTATTTAGCAGCAGACTGCCACATTACACTTAGTTCCATTTCAACCCCTAAAAATTTATCTATTTGTTCCTTTTTGAGAAAACAATTTTCCTTCAATTATTTAAGGCATCCTTTTGTTTAAACTTCAGTTCAGTCACTGATGTCCACATTTCAATTTCTACAACACTAACTAAAATTCTGTTCTACTTGTATTGTCAGTGCCTACATCTGTTGGCTTCTACATCCACTACAATCACCAGTTTTGTTTGGCATCTATCTGTGGCTTGCACATTTGACTGCAGTTTACTGTTGGTATGCTTCTTTAGTCTCGAGAAAAGAAGATTGAGGGGGGATCTTGTTAATGCTTTCAAATACTTGAAGGGAGGATGCCAGGGGGATGGGAGCAGTCTTTTTTCAGTGGTGCCCATTGATAGGACGAGGGGTAATGGGCACAAACTTGAACATAGGAAGTTCCATCTTAACATGAGGAGGAACTTCTTTACTTTGAGGGTGGTGGAGCACTGGAACAGGCTGCCCAGAGAGGTTGTGGAGTCTCCCACTCTGGAGACATTCAAAACCCACCTGGACGCTGTCCTGTGCAACCTGTTGTAGGTGACCCTGCTCTGGCAGGGGGGTTGGACTAGATGATCTCCAGAGGTCCCTTCCAACCCTGACTATTCTGTGATTCTGTACATATTATGCATTTTGAAGGGTTTTTCTGGTAGGCATTATACCATCTTGGAGAATGCACTTGGTTTAAGAATAGCTAGAGATGATCAAGTGCCTGCTTTGTTTCACACACTAGAACCACTTAACACATTTCTTTTTAATACTTTCCTCTATAAACATAAAGTTATGTTGCAGTGATGCATATGTTTTATAGTGAGACAAGAAAAGCGAGCACTGACTAGGGTTTCATATTATGAAGAATTCAGCAATAACATTGCCTTAAGGTGTTCCAGCCTTAACTGTTCCTTCCTTATTTATATCTCTAGGCTACCCCTCAGTTTTTCTGGACCAACTGTGGATCCAATCCACACTGAAGGAGATGCAAAAAGGGATCTAATTTCAAAGTTAACTTTTTTTGCAGATTTAAAAAAATAAATTTGGGGCAGTTCCCTGTTTCAGTACACAGCATGGCCCCATCAACATTTAGGTTGGCACAGCTGGGAGCACAGGAACTCACTGGCTGATATTGATGACCAGAAATGGGCACAGGGAACAACTTCACTGAGCGGGCTGGAACATTAAGCTTTGAAAGCAGACATGATCTCCTCTTCAAACACAACCTGGAGACTGGGCGAACACATATCAGCTTTTCCCTCTTCAGTATGAAAGGGGTGAAAGACACATGAAGGCCAGCTAGCAGCAACTGCTTCAGTCCAGGTGAACCCACCACAAGTTTCCAGTACATCTATTATTGCTTGTGCCCAGCTTTAGGCTTCATTTTGTGGCTGAATTTTTATAACCTAATCAGCAACTTATAATTACAAAGAAGATTCAAGGAAAAAGTATCAAGGTACACATTCAGATGTTAAAACCCAAACCCCTGTGTCTATGTTTTGACCCGAGACATATTTTCTGAAGTTCTTTGAAGACAGCAAAACCTGAAGATTAACACGAGGAGTCCTGATGGCATAATAATATGTTGAATTACCCGGGCTGACGTTCTTTGAAAACAAGCCTGCTGAACAAGCATGGTAGGAAAAGCCCAAAGATAACTTCCATGGAAGGGTTATACGGGTAGCTGCAGCAAACTGAGGGACTCAGAACTGCTTCAGGGACCTAAAGTGTACCAGCTTCAGGACCAGCAAAATATTTAAAAGAACAAATTGGTTTAAGAGCTTTAAAAGACAGATGTTTAAACTTAAGAAGTAACTTAAATTTAAATTCACTGTAACCCTTACATATCTAGATATGCCCGAGAAGAATGCAGGTAGCTCAGTTAAGGTGCCTGAGATTAGATGGGCTGAATCCCCCGCTGTTGTGGTATTAGTTTTTTCAGATCTCTCTTTACAGTGAGCAAACAAAATTAAGCATATCAGAGAATATTCAGCAAAAAATCAGTTAGGTGGCCACAGAGGGGAATAAATGCTCCTGCCAACCCTCTGCTGTAATACGCTGTTCTGCTATGAGCACACAGCCATGCCTGCAAGTTGGCTGCCTTACCGACCAGTGATCTATGCTAAGTTACAGAATTCAGTAGCTTTATTTAAAGAGTAAAAATAATCTCTAAAATGATGCAACATTCACTACCTATGGCTATTTCAGACCAGGAAAGAGGCGAGGACAGGCCTGGAAAGTAGCAAATTCTTGCCCCAGGAGGGAATGACCTTCCTCGGTGTCGGTTAGCTGGAGACCAGCTTCAGAGAAAAGACCTGGGGGTCTTGGTGGACAAGAAGTTTGAAAAGCCTCAGCAGTATGCCCTTGCAGTAGAGAAGGGCAACCCTACACTGGGCTGGTTTCGCAGATCCAAGGCAGTAATTATTCCCCTGTATTCAGGGCTTGCAAAAGTGAACCCTGTATACTGGGGAGCCACAAACCAGTGATAGACATACTGGAGCCCAGTTTACTATACCAAGATGGTTAAGGAGCTGGAGCACATGATGCAGGAGAGGCTGAGAGAGTTGGGTTTGTCCAGCCTGAAGTAAAGAAGGCTTAGGGTGTGTGGGGATGTACCATTGCAGCCCACAGCTACCTAAGGGGAGGGTGTACAGAAGATGAAGCCAGGATCTTCTCAAAGGCACATATTGACACTGCAACAGGTAACAGACAAGTTTCAACAGGGCAAATCCTGATTACACATTAGGAAAAGTGTTTTCATCATGACGGTGGTTGAACATTGGGTCCAGGGAGGCTTGGAAGTCTGAATGTCTTTGAGATATTCAGAGCTCAACAAGTTCCTGAGCAGCCTAATCTGTTTGGGATGGCTTTGAACCCCAACAGGGGTTGGACAAGATGTTCTCTTTCAGCCTGTATCATCCAATCGTTCCATGTAAAAGTATCAATACTGCAGGCTGCTCATTGCCTGTTTGTCTTGTCCAGGAAAGAGAGACCTAGTTAGGGTATTGGACTGCCACCTCAGCCCTTTTAACAGTTCCAGCATGTCCTTCTCTGCCTCAAGTCATCCAGAAAAATGGGATTAACTCAAGGATGTAAAGATAGATTCCAGTATCTGTGGCAATGGTAAAAATAGCTAAAATCTTGTATCTTGATTTTTATTTCAGTCCTTAAGAATCTAAATATATAATACATAAATATATTTATAATACATAATAACCAGTATATAAATCTAAAAAAGTTTTGCTCTTTGCATCACTGGTGAAGCAGATAAAGAGTTCTTGGACTCCTCTTGTGTGAGCAGAATGGATTACTTGCAGTCAATTACAGATGTACAAACCTATGAAGTCTGAAAGGCTATAGTTTGTGGAAATGTCCTGTGAACCTCTGATTAGTTAAGGTGCTCACATGACAGCTGAAGATAACTTTGAAGGGTGTAGCATCACCTCATTTGTACTGCACAGATCACCCCATGTGTTCCAAGTCATAAACCAAAAGCCAAAAAAATTTGAGTGTCTTCATCTCTCATTTTCAGCTAATCAGTCCCAACCATCCAGTTTTTCCAGGTGGTATGTAGGAGTTACTTTTCCATAGCTCTACAGTGCAACAATCATCCCTGGGTGCCAATCTCTGCTGAAAGGAGAAAAGTAGTCAGGTGGTACCAATGACATTACTACAGCCCAGGTGATCATGAAAGTCTGAGGAGCATGTTTTAAGCATTCTTCAAGCTGCTGAGGGGCAGATCCCTTTTAGTTTCTTGTGTTTTAAGTCAGTCTTTCAACCACCCTCATCTACAAGGTGGAGGAATGGCACACCATCACTTCACACTCTCCTGCATGTATTTTGATGGAAAGCAGTCAGTGATTGCCGTGTTTGGCCCAGGTAACACCATCTGGGTATGCTGACAGGGTTGGATCCCTTGGGGCAGTGGGCAGGGAAACACTATTTGGTATTTATTCATGTTTTAAAACAGTGAGTGCTGATTTGCTTACGCTACCCAGGTGGCAGTGGCTCTGATCACCAAGACTGACAAGTAAAATAGCTACCTACATTCTCAGTAAGGATCAAAAGCCTGAACTTGTAAAAGGTCTGTCAGAAACTAGGGGGCAACCTTGCATCCTGCCTGCAAAATGGGAAAGCTAAAATGCACTGAAGCTTGAGGGCACTTGCATTGTGGCAAGGACCCCATACAAGTAATGCATAGAGCTACAATTGCAAAGTCTGCATATTTGAAACAAAGGTAGCACAGAGCCAACTGAGCTTTCTGGATCTTGAGTGCTTATGAAGCTGGAAACTAGAAATGGGTCTCTATATAATGGGAAATGAAGAGTGTCACTGAGGAGTTCTTCAGAACAGGCCTGTATTTCAAAGCCGCATAAATACCTTTTACTCCTTCACAATAACATTGCCACCTGATCACAGCTTGTGAACTTCAAGTTGAAGGAAAACATTCCAGTTTGTGAGATAAGAGTGACAGCTTGTTATCTCATTTATGTACTCCATGATACTACACAATTAAAGCAAGTCAGATGGGAGGGGGTTCAAAAGGTTAGCTGTCAAACTTCAACCCCTCAAGTTAATGTCGCTTTGTTCTGAAAGTATCGTTTTTATTTGAAGTCTACCAAATCACAAGTTTCTGGGCTGCGTTTTTGATCTGCAGTATTTCCTCCAAGAGGCTGCAGTGCAAAGCTCACAGGAACTATTTTTTCTTTACATTGTTCTGGAGACAAGAGCCACAGAACACAGTAGACCAGTCCACTAACTTGAAGGCACATGCATCACTTCTGCTCAGTAGAAAAAAGCTAGTTGGGAAGTTTCGAAGTTATTCTACAGTATCAGATTGAATTTAAACTTCCACAACATTCTGCTCTGTAAAGTTTTTCCTTCAGCACACTGCCTGTAAGTACTGATTTGGAGGAGCATTAAACTAATTTCAGTAGTATACACAATTGAAGTGTAGATATTTCTCTCGCTGCCCTTCCCAGACACTTATATTTTCTGTTTGCTGTCCAAACCAAGCAAGAGAAGCCACCACTTAACTGGGGAAATGGATACTTTGGATTGATTTTCCATTTACATGCACACTGTTTCCCTTATAGTTGACTAAACTTCTATACTGGCCAATTTTTCACATCTAGAAGACAAAGCCTGTTAGCCTAGATTGGGAAGCAAAACTCTGGCACTTTTGGTGTTTTTTTTTTTGTTTGTTTGTTTTTTTGTTTTGTTTTTTTTTTTTTATTTTTTATTTTATTTTATTTTGTCTCCCTCTTTCATAAACCTTCCAGTAGAGCAAATCCTGTGCAGAAGAACCTGTCTCACTCTTTCCTCTCAGGCACGTGCAATCTGCCCTAGACGACCTAGCCGCTGTTCACGTTGCTAGATAAGCTTTCTTCAAACTGTGGCACTTTCTATAGTGGCAGCCTCCTAGTAGCTGATTTGCTTTGGAGTGACTAGAGCGTCCTTCAGCTGAGCCTTGAAAGAGTGCTTGGCCCACCTCCTGTCTTGCATAAACTCACTTACTCTCTTTGCATCCAGGGCTCCCGTGATGGCAACTATCCAATATTTTCATGCACAACTGCTTTAATAAACACTGCTAGATATAAAATACACGTGCAAAAGGTGAACGTGCATTTTGAGGCTCTAAATAAAACTTCTGCAAATGAAGTCCCTATTCCCCAAGCATGCACTCGTTTAACAAAGCCGTTCTCTTTTCAGCAAGATTAGTCACCTATTAGAAGTCCCTGTAACAAGATATTACTGAACTGAACATGCCCAAGGTGAATCCAGGTAGTAACTTGTGGAACAAATGAGCAGCCGGATAGCGTCCACAGCTGAAGCATCCAACATCAGCTGAAAGCAGGTCTCTTTCTCACAATCCAATGAGCAGTTTATGTATGCTCGTGGTATAAGTCCAATTTTTCTCCCTTTTTGGTAGTCAGCTTGCTTGTTAACTCACATAGCAAAAATGCAAGATTCAACCTACGCTTTCCCATAAGATTGATTTCCCTGCAGGGCCTGTCTCAGGATCTGCTGCACTCTGCTGCGACTCTCTTACGCCCTTCCATTCCTGGTTAAAACACACCACACCTTCCACATGAGTCAACAGAGCAGGGCAGCATCTCCCACAGCAAGCTGGGAAGCAGCCCTGCTGCGCTTCTGCAAACACACCCCTTCACTTCAGCATCGGGTAGGATGCTCAGAGAAACGCAGTCTTGGTCACAAGTATTATCAGGAGATTGCAACAAACTGCACTTGAGCTTGAATTAACCAGATCGGGCAAGGTCACTTCTGGTGACATATTCCCAGGGACAAATTCTAATTCAGCCAGATATTTAGTTAGCATACACAAGACAGCTGGAAGTCTTTGCAATGCTCTCAGATGACACTGTTTGGCACCTTATCAGACTAAATGCCTTTTGCCTGTTGAGAGCACAAGCACATCACTTCACTCCAGCATTATTCTGTTCTCCCTCAGTGTAATGCGTTGGTTTTGAGAAACTGCTGTATCCCAGAGAAGACTGTCAGGGTTCAGCTTTCCTACTCCTTTTCAGTGACAAATTAATGTTGAAGGTTAGTTTCCAGAATATGAAAAGGATTGAGATAATATATTTTGACATACGAGATGTGTAAAGAATAACACAACTGAAGCGGTCTCAACTTTAACCAAGTGACACAATATTACACTGGGAAGTACGCTATTCTTAGTCCCAGAAATCCCTGCATCTCAGTAGAGATACAACCTTTTCTTGTTTGAAGTGCTGTGTTCTTTCCACACAGGAAAACAGGATGTGCAAGCCAGTGTAACAGTTTTCTCACACTAAGAACTCAATAAATTCAGAAACACAAGTTGCTGATTCTTTTACAGTTGATTTGTTAATTTGGAATAAGGCCACATGTTTTGACAGCCCACATTGCAGAAGAGGTGGGCCTGTCTCTGCTCGATACCGATGGAAAGGCATCTGGTACCACGGCGAGAGAACTCGTCTCAAAGAGTTTGTATGTTTGTACACACAGAAAGCTATTTATTTGACTGCTGTGGAGCTTAGCTGTGGGTGCATGCCATGAGGCCAGCTAGGAGTGAAACCCCTCTGTGGTCACTGTCACACACAAGTGGACAGCAGGAGATGCCCAAGCAAAGTACTGGGCTTGTGCCAGGGACTCGAACCAAAAGGCAAGCCCAGCAAGAAGTGAAAATAAACTCTCTTGGGGACAGCACAGGATTTCAACTTCAGAAGCCAAAAAATTAGAGAAATAGAAAAGACATGAGGGAAGGACCCTACTGCACAGGATACATTGGGCATGGAAGGTTTATATTATTAAAGAGCTTTAATCTCACCTACCAGATCTCTCTCCTGTTGATAAGTGCTTTTTCTTCTGACATGTATTTTTATGTTCTAATAAAATCAGCTTTGTGGGCTGGAAGCCTCTAACACCTCACTTATGCTCACATAACAGAAAAGAGCGGGTTGTTCCCCCATAAAGCTCAGGCCAGCTCCAGGCCCCGCAGCAGCACTCTGCAGGCACACAGGCTGGTACCCAGCGCCCAGAGATTACTTCCGAGCAGGTTCACCAGCACCTTCCAGGACCAGCCTGTACACTTAGGGCTATGGGAAAGGCGGAAATACCATTCAGTTTTACCTCCGACATCACTCTGAACAAAACTTTTCCAGCAATTTCAAGTTTTAGAAGTGAGTTATCAAATGTAAACAGGTCATCATGAAAAAAATACATGGATAAACGCCATACTGCACAGCAGGACATACACAGGAAATAAGCCTGTACCATCAGTCTTAGTGGATTTAAATGAATGCGTTTAGTCTACTGCATAACATACACAATAAGACATGAATTAAATGTGTATCACTGAATTTGATAAAACCTGGAATAGGATCCGCGTGGTCAAAGAGCGGAAGGCAGCACTATGAATTTCTTGTAGTAGCGCACAGTGAGTGCTGTAACAAAGCAGCATCCACTCCTCTGTGCCACATTGTTTTAATGGACAGAACTGTACCAGTAGCTATGCGTTCCTTTCAAAGGAAGACAAGAGATATCACTGCCATTGGTCAGACAAAAGTTTCTTGTTGGTCCCTTGGACAGCTACATAATAAGTCCCCTGTCATTCGACAAGCCCATCGTAGGTTTTCTCTATCTGGTTTTCTAACATGATCACATGTTGCCTGTAGTCCCTGCATCCCAACGAAGGATTATTGCTGCAGCAGAGACAATACATCATCCTAAAGTCATATTCAGGATGCTAATCCCATCCTTTACCTGATGTGGCCTGCAAGCATCTTAAAAACACACCTCAAAATCATTGTCTTAGGCTAAGTGACATCTGACTGGAAGTTACATTTCTTTCTCAGTTTGTTATTTAGATCTCAGTCATCTAAGGAGAGTTTTCATTGTATACTGCATCCTTTGTGACTCCCCTTCCAGCTTGTACTTCAGCTGAACTTCAGGCTTCTTCCTTCTGATGGAAATTGTTGCCTATAGGCATAATTGTCAGGTGGACAAAAACTGAAAAAATTCAAGTCTACAAGACTTACTGTTTAAACTCAGCAACTTGCTTTTACTCAAACTAAACTAGGGCAGCAAAAGCCAGCTGACTTTTGTCTAACAGCACTGCCTTGAGAAAAAAAAAAAATCAAGCAAATCCATCCATTTTAAAGAAACTGCAATTGTTTTAGGATCTGTAAAACCCTTTTGATTTCAGGATTCCACAATCTAAATAAACAACAGCTGAACAGGAGAGTCCATAGTGGTGTGGTGATTCATAAAGCTGTAAGGCACCCAGCTAAGCAGGATCAGCTTGGGTCTTCTCAGTGGTACAGGTAAAACTGACTTTGGCTGACCCACAAGCGTACAGAAAAATGCATTTCTGTCCTCATGCAGGAGTCAGAAAACTCACTTTCTTGTTGATAGTGGAAGAGATGGTGGGAAACAAGGACAAACACTGAAGACCGTGTAGGGCCAGCAAGGTTTAAAGGCTGGGCCAAGACTCAGAAGCTGTCATTGTGACGGGGCCTCCTTCCTTCCACTCTGCCATCCCTATCCTCCTCGGAACCTCCCTCCACCTTAATATGCTGAGGTTTTGTGCTTCAGTCTTCTCCTAGCAAAAGTATTGACATGTGAAGGTACCAACAGAATACCACAGAGTAATCCAGTTGTCAGTGTCAGTCTTCGTACACCACCTCAAAGAAATAAGTTACTGAGAGATTGTCCTTGGCCATCTGCATCTTAATTACCCAGCTTGCCACTAAGAAGTCATCTTTGTGGACTTTCTGCATTTAGTACATATGTGGCTCCAAAAATCAAATCAGAAGAGGAAGATGGTGCCCTAAGGCTTGTTGTTTGGCTACCCAAAAGTAGCCTTTTGAAGATTTATCGAAATTTATCAAATATAATAAATAATTGGCTATAAGACAGTTGGTGTCCCTTGACTCATTTGTGTTGAATAGCAGGCTAGTGTCAGAATTACCCAGGATAAGTACTTTATTCTGTAAATAATGCTTTTCAAGTCACAAAATGACAGAAGTCACTTTAATCCCTGCTTAGAGGGGTGATCAAATTTACAAACACGTTAAGCTATGGAGTGATATCAAAAAGTAAGTAACTCTAGATGACCCACTTGAAAGAGCTCAAGCTTTCTCCCTGGTTCAGAAAACCCACCCAAAAGTGTCCAAGAGCAGAGACATTTAAGATTCTCTGCCATTATTGACAATACTTTCATCTTTCCCATTTATAGTAACAATACAACAAAAGATAACAGCAAATATTTTTTAACATTTTGGTCTACATGAGGCACTTAAAATAAATGCGATGCACTTAAAAATATCTACAAACAATCTAACTGCAGCAGGTCAACCTCCCGGAAGAATGGCAGCAGATAAAGCCAAGGGGACTCCCTTGCAGGAGATGACTGTGCTGTCAAACAAGACTCCTCTCACCACAATCCAGCACAGCCACAATTTGGTACATATCAGTAAAAACACATGGTAAAAAGCAGAAATGACCACACTGCTCAAGTTAAGCATGCTACAAGTTTAATATTGACAGGAAAAGCTCCAAAGAAAAACCACAGCATTATCAAGGTGGAAAAATGTGTCTATTCAAACACAAGATGCGTTTATTTTCTCATGGTTACTAATCACACAAAGTCAAAATGCTCTGACAGCCTCTCCAACTTACATCATACCATTTTGCCCAAGAAGCCATCAGTCAGCTTTTTGCCAGCTACATTAATTCACCATTTTGCTTACAGCTTGAAAACATTTTGTGGAAACCATTACTTTGGTTATTTTTGTAGCACGTGGTACTTACACTAGTATACTCTGGAGAACCACTAGCAGACTACTGACCCTCAAATACTTCCCATGTTTTGTGCGCAATGAATAACAATAATATTAGTGACTTCTACTCCTTCTAAGTTGGAGGCTCACAAGAGAAAAGTTACTATTCTTCTCCAACCTGGTTATGTACAGATAAAGTAATTAGAGGAAAAAGTTAACTTGTAAGACACATCTCTCTCTTTTATTTTCCCAGAGGCCTGAAAGGAACGCCGAAAAAGTATTGTCAAGGTTCATTCTCCTCTCCCCAATTCCTTACAGTTCTGCTTTACTGTCGCACCAGCAATAAGCCCAGAGCTAGGTAAGCAGTGTAATGAGATAGGCATTTTTTATGCTGACCAGCATTCTTGACACATCCATGCTACACACCCTACGTTGCTGTGATCACTTTTTGATAAAATGCATTTGACTTCAGTTGATGATTATGAAGGATTTTGTCATCTTGTAAACTGATACAGACCTGTCTACAGAATTATTGTACCAACATGAACACCCATGTTCAATAGCAAACAAACCTTTACAGCACCTAATCTCATTGAGGAACATCCACAGTAACTCACAAGACCTCTGCTGAACAGAATAACCTATAAGCAATTATTTGCACGTATACATAAGGAAACTGTGATACAGTATAAACCAAAAATTATGGCAGGATTCCTGGGTGTATCAAAAAGTCATGACTAAGTCACAGCAGTTGTGCAATAAAGCATAGCATATCTTTTATTTGTATGCTTGAGAAATTAATATTGGTATGACTTACGAACAGCAGCATAATTACAACCACCACATTAGCCTTAGTGTTGTGGACAGGTGCTGCAAATTAGCCCTCAAAGTCATCAGTGTTGAAAGCCTGACCACCCTGTGACAAATAGCAACTTCTCCAAACTCTAAGAAGTTTGGGGATGTTTTGTTGAGGTTGTTTTTTCTCCATTTGAGTTAGTGTTACAGGAATATAAAAGTGAACAAAATTCCAACTATACATGGCAGAGAAAATACAAACCTTTGAAATTACAGTAATACTCAGCTCTCTACCACAGAAATATTAGGTGTAAAAATGAGCTAAAATATTAAAGCAGACTCCATGACTTACCTTACCTTGCTGTTTCAAAGATCCACTTAGAGGAACATCCCCACTATGGGAACCTTTACGAGGCCTTGACATAGTAGGATTTTTAGTTAAAAGAAAAAAAAGCTAAAACCCTGTTAGATAAAGTTACCAGCTGTCATAGACTGGTAGAAAAGAGCTTCCCCTAGAAAACTTCCTTTTATAAACCTCACCATGGGTGTGGCTAAATGAATAGCTCCACCCTTCATCCTATTTAGAAACCCAGAGAGCCTATAAAAAACTTCTCTGGAGCAAGATAATAATTTTGTCAACTTGTCACGTGCTCTGTTTAAAAAAAAGTAGATAACCACTTGATAGTTTCACAAGCTAATAGGAAAAATGTAAATAAATATAATTAAAGTTGTTTCTAATATTTGCAGTTCCTGCAACGTGGTCTACAAACATTTAGCGAGCGAGCTTGCTCGGTTGCTTTTCAAAAGCACTGCTGTAACAACCTGAGGGAAGGCTAACAGCTTTCAGTGCTTATTTGTATTAGCGATGTGTTACATGGAAAACCAACACATCTATGGACTTGCAGCACCTGCTACTTGCATCACCTCTTGATGAGCCTCCACCACCAGTGAAGGCTCTTGTTTTCATCACCTACATCATGAAGATGATGCAAGATCAAAGCCCTTTGCATGCCTCCTTAAATCACATGCACGCCTCCACTGTGGAGGGACCACCACCAATAAAAACTAGAATCTGTTCCTTTGTCCTCGAATTACTCTACATCTTAAAAAAAAAAAAAAATCAACTTTCTTTTTTTTTCAAGGCCTAATTGAAGAGGCTGGGGAGACGGAGCAGGGCGTTCCCTGCGGAGTTGTATACTGCCTTGGTGCATAATACAAACATATCTAGATGTCTGCACTCTTGTTTCTTACTCAAGGTTTTGTACTATCCCAACTGATAGTTTTTGTATTTAAGAATACAAGTATAAAGAACTATAAGAACAGTGCTCAAGTTTTTTTTTTTTTTTTCCACTGAATAGTTGAGGTTATCCTGGCACTCCTGCGGGAGCTTGGGTGTGAAATCAGAGTTCTTGAGGTGTTTGGCAGGAGCTCAACTATGCTTCTATCATCTGGGTTTGCTTTCAAGGGAGTGATTAGGAAATTATGTTCTTGTTAACAAGATCTGTGCAAGTAATGGCTATTATGCCCAACATTTCCTGTATTTAAGCTGAAGTGATTGTTCCATCTTGATATGAAGAGTTGAGGTATTTTCTTGAGAATTAGTGATTTAGGCCAAATCTTAATTTTAAAAAGTATTATAAGAGGAACGTTCATCCCTTTTCACAATACCAGGCCATTTCTGTCTGAAAATGCTAACTGGTCTTTAAAATATATATATCCACATGGAACTTTTACTATAAAGTTAGAATATAAACTTAGTACTGCCTGTGCTCCTCTTCCTCAGGTGGAGGAAAAAAGCTGCCTTCATTGCAACAAGAAATTTTGCTTAATAAACTACAGCATTCACTTTTCATTGTTTCTTTTTCATTGCATCTTTTACTTTAAAATCCATATTTAAAGGACAGATACCCATGTCCCCTTCTGTGGCTGAAAGTCTGTAACCTTACACTCTACTGTACGTGAATGCAAAAATTCTGCAGCATTCTCTAAGGGCAACGAAACCATTTCACCCTTTAAAGAAAGTCCGATGATTCTGGGAAAAAGATAACATCTTGGCGAGTTCACAAATTAAACATGGCATGCAGGAATAAAGAAAGCAGTCCTATTTAAGTGCAGAGCTGGGAGAACTAGAGACAAGCTCATTTTCTTTCCTACTGTGAGGTCCTCTAGCAGAGGTGCGCACCGTGGGCGGGCTTCTTCCCTATCTGCTTCGGCAACAACTGACAAAGCAAGTCAGCTCTGTCATCCTTGGTTGGGTTGTCACTTAGTTCGAATTGATGTTCCCCAGGCGTAGTGGGGGAATCCGCAGGTGTGGGTGAAAGGAGGAGGAATATCACAGGAGATGGACAAGACCAGAAACTGGGATACGAGTACCGGTGTGTTGTGCTCAGTGCAGCCAACCCTGGACTGAGGCACTTCCCAGGCTGGGGCTTGAAACCACGCTCTGTTTAGAAATACAGGACTGGGAAGATACCAGAGATGATGCTTTAACTTTCAAAGGGTCTGCTGTTTTAGCTGATAGTAACTATACCCCAATACTAAACCATGAAATGGTGAAACTGAGCACAGCCTCACCTGTAGCAGCTAGCAAATAATGTCAAGAGAGAAAACGCTCAGTGCCTGGGATTCGCTCCTAATAAACCCCACACATGGAAAAAAAAAAAAAAAAAAGTCTTATCTTCTGGATACCACAAACACCTCCTACAAGTCCGAGGGCCCACCTGCACTGCCTGCCAGCACTACTTTATTACTGTCCTAACGGCAAATGCAGCATTATCCAGCCGTAAGAGCGATCACACTTTTTTGCCATTATAGCCAGAGGAAATCGCTAAAGCTGGTTGACCAGATCATATTTTAGCAGCCGAAACTAGGAGAGGTGAGTACACAGCTGCAAGCCAGGGGCTAGTAGGTTAGTCCTTACTGAGGAGGCACTTCAGCCGTACCCATCCCTGTTGATGTCATCCTGCTTTTGCCAGCTGCTACCATGCAAAGGCAAGCCTTAAAAATGCATTTGCTTTCCTGAGCAAGGATTGTTGAAAGAAGTCCTGTAAATCTCCTCATATTTAGCAAGGCATCACTGTTTAAAGGACAGAATTAATCCGTCTGCTGACACTTCAGGTTCAGGGGAAAACTTAGACTGACTGTTAGTCCCATTTTGTTCCACAGTCCCCTCCCTCGTCACAGCCGCCTGGACAAAAAGCTCTGGGTTTGATAAAACAGCATGTTCCACCCCTGAAGGCAGAGGCTCCTTCTCGCTCCTTTTGGTAGACGCAGCATTTCCTGGCTCTGCTGCATGGCTGGGGGACGGCTACCCTGAAAATCTCTGCTGTCCCCCTTTCCTGGGGCTTCACCTTTCCTACGGAACCCGCCACGGGCCTGGGAAGGGGGAGTCAGGTGTCAAACAGCAGCCGAGACTCCGCCTGCTCAACCGGGGGGGTTTGAAGGGTCTGTGTGGAAGCATCAGGGCCGGTCACAAGCAGGAACCCACCTGAGCAAGGTACAGAAAAATCACAGGCCGGGAGTCTCTGTGGCGCAATGGGTTAGCGCGTTCGGCTGTTAACCGAAAGGTTGGTGGTTCGAGCCCACCCAGGGACGGCTTTCCCATCTTGTGTCTGTGGCAACGGGGGCTGCACAGAGGTCTGAGCTCTGCTCCCACCTAAGTCTATGATCCTTCCGAAACAACAACATACCAACCCCCCTGGGTTAAAAGGAAGGAAGGAAAAAAGCAAACTGGCAGAATTGCTGCTGATTTCATGGTGAAGTCAAAGAATGTAAAAAAAATTCTTCCTTGGAGTAGGTTGCACAAAAAAGTCCAACCTGCACCAGGGAGGTGTACAAGCAGCAGCAGTGAATGGGGGCAGGGTTCTTTGCAGGCACAGAAAGCCCAACCCTGAAGTGGCTATAAGCTGAAACCTTCTGTTTTGTTAACAGAGTTTTTTTTGTCATCATCTGGAATCATTTAATCTGCCCTTCAGAAGCCTTCCAAGAGATCAGCCAACCCGGAGCTGCTGTTCAAAACTTCAGCAAATGCAGCTTTCCTCTGACATTCCCCTGACTCTTTTCAGCCGCACCTTGCAACCCTCGCTTCCCCTACAGAAAGGTATATCCGTAGCAAATTTCCTGTGGCTTGCTAACAAGGCGTAAAGATGTTCACAACCAATTGCCAATGTCTAGTCTCTTGTACCTCTAAAATTTCTGCCTTTTTTTTTTTTGTAAATATTTATCTTTATTATGATTGACACCAAAGCTCATGAGGGAGTTAAAGGGTTATTTGACTTGAAAAAAGTAGAAGGGTAGTGACTATAAAAAGTCACTGTAATTATTAATGGCTGCAAAGTTGGGCTGCAAGAAAAAGAGGTAAAAGCAGGAAAAAAATAAATGAACAGCTTTAAGGCTTACTCTGTATATGCTGCACACTTTATTTATGTCAGGGTTTTTAAATATCCGATTATTCGGTAATAACTAAATTATTTAGCTTTCCAGCAGACCTGCAGACTAACCTCTTGAAGTGGAACAGAGCTGCGTGAGTGGGACATCCTACCCTGGCCACTAACCACTCCAGGGAAACCCGAAAGCACACAATGCTGTATGAGCACCAAATGCCAAGGCAAGTATTTGCTCTGTTGGCGCAGTCTAGTAGTTGGAGTTTAAGCAGTAATCCTGATAAGACAGGAGCTCTCTGCTGTCTCTGCGATTCGCTTAACTACAAACAGAAGTCACCTGTTCTCCTTTTGTGTGTATCGGTCTATTAATACCAACAATGTGCTCATGCCATCTGCTAATGAGCTATTTCCAATTCTACAAAGCAAAGCAGACAATATTGGCAGGTGTTTGGAAATGTGTTTATTTGGCCATTAAATCCACAAGACCTAAACACTGCCAAATAATATTTGCATTTGCAGGTACTCCTGCAAGACAGTGTCTTCTGAACTAACATCAGACTTGCAGAACTCAAGACTCTGACGGAAATCAAGAGAGGTGTTCATCTATTGCTTCAGCTTTGCCTCTTAGTCTCGATCTTTGCCACTGGCTTGCAAATACTCTTGGATTCAGAATCATAAGCTGGTCAAGGGATGCCGCATTCCCAGCAGAGACGAGTCATGACATCCAAGGTTAGTTTCAAGTGCCATATTGCAATGAAGCTTCAAGAATGAGTTTACTCTCAGTGTTTCTACTTAGTCAGAATATTGTGAAGCCAAACAAAACATATTGTTTTCCTTTGATAAAACCTGACATGCTTTGCTTGCAGTGTGATTCAAACTGTCTGAAGAGATTGTTACTACTGTATATTCAAGCCAGTATTAATTGGGACATAAAACGGTTACCAGATTAAAGCCTATTTTAATAAAATTCCTCTGGAAGGAGTAGCCTGAGAAGATATTCGGCCATTTCACATCAGATGTTGCACAACCAAACCATGCGGTGAAATGAGAGACAGATTTTTCCCTGCTGACTTTAACAATTTAAGATTTAGTAGATTAAAACAACTTAGGTGTCTGAAGCTTATAGCTGATAGACCTGGCATGTTACGTCCTTCTTCCTTCTCACCTGTCAAACCTGTGCAGGATTTGTATCTTCTGGCAGCTTGTTATTTTTAAGGTGTTTGGCACTGGTAATTAGATCAACCTGAAAGCTTGTCAAATATTTATGTACATGGTAGATTATCCAGTGTTAGAACCCTACTAACTTTATCCCTTAACGAAAAAGGACTAAACTCAAGTAAATGTTGTACTCAATATAAGAAATTGCCATGGTGAAGAAATACTATTGGCTTCTTCCTAGAAGGTGGAAAAGTAACATGGTGAGCCATTCTCAGAAGAGACCAGGTTAAAGATTAGGCTCCTGTAAAGCACTAGAACCTAAATTTTAAGTAGGACAAATTTGAAACCTGGGGTCATGCAAGGTTCAGGGGAATGAAGCTGGATGAATGCAAAACTCTTCAGCACAAGATGCAGGAGTTTCTGGGACTGAGGAGACATTCAACCAAAATCATCAAGGCTGTCCCCACAAACTTTGTCATGTTTTCCTCTTCTCTACCTCCTCTTCTTCACCACCATCAGGCATCTTTCCCAGACCGCTGTGAAGAATTGTCCCCTCTTTAGCGCAGCAGTTGCCCCTCCCAAAGCCCTGCTCTTGCTACAGGGACTCTGTTAGGCAGCAGGGTTGCTTTCCTTTGGCCTTTTTAAAACACTTTCTGGACATGGCTGTAATAAAAATAGCGCAGGGCAGCCCCGCTGGGCAGTGCTCCCAGAACAGGCCTGCGCCTTAATCCTGCCTGTCCTGCACCTGCGTGCTGGGGCTACAATTCAGCACGTCAGGGACAAACACAACGGGAAACTGTTCTGAGATCCAGTTAGATGATAATACGATAAATGCTTGCCCTGACAGCTTTCCTAGAGTATTCTTGTTTTCGGGATCCTTTCCCTGCAGTTCAGGTGTCACATTCTCTGCCCTCTCTCGAGCCCTGCTGCCCGTCCTCTTTTCCCTCACCTGACTTTCCCAAATGCAGAAGATGAGTCACTGCTGCTTCCTTACAGCCCATGACGTGTCTTTTCAAACCCCTTGAAAAAAAAGACCTTGTTGGAGGCTCTTTCCCCACCCACCTTTCCTGCTGACAGACTAACCCCCCTAGTTTCTCTTGCCCCCCTTAGAGCACCCATTGCTCTGTCTTTGAGGTCACTGCTCCCAGAGATGGGCATTGTCGAGACTGTCAGCAGGGAGGATTCCCAGCCACCCCATGACAAAAAAGGATGCAGAAGCTGTAGATGGATTTCCCCAAATCACCTCACCTTTTCATCGGTGAGAAATCAAGCCCCACTGAAGCTGCCAGGATTTTGCATCGGCAGTTGTAGCTGTCCTCAAAGGAGCTAAGCCAAAACATTGACTTTTATACACATATGTGCATAAAAATAAATAAATAATATAAACAAAAGTGCCGAAAGGCTCAGGATCTCGTTTAAACCTCACCCGACAACACCACGTGGGCCATCACGCAATGGTTGGTCTTTGGGCCACCAGCGACTCAGAGCGCTGCTGTCGGCACGCTCCCCACCGGGGCTTTCTGCACCAGCGGCAGGTTGCCCTCCCGCGGCTCACCCAACCACCGGCCCCGGCCCGGCTCTGCCTGAGACAGCAGCTGACAGTTTTTAACATGATAGAGTATCACTCTCCAGAGGTGCCCGAGGGAAAAATGCATTCCTCTCACCTAATTGTGTTAGTCTAATGTTTCTCCCTCTTCTGGAATCAAGCTACGCTTTTAAAACTTGACCATATTAAGGTTTCAGTGTTGCAAAGCTTCAGAGAAGAAGGGCCAGGATTAAAGCTGTTTTAAGGTAAATTTGAATGAAAAGTTTTAGCAAAAGATTTAGTAATTTTGAAGGCACTCAGATTTTTTTTTTCCAAAGATTAACCGGGGAGGAATTCTTGTGATTATCCATTTGGGAATGTGCGGGGGGCTGGGAGTGGAGGGTGGAGAGACTGTCATTTGTTTTTTAACTCCTCCAAATATTTCACTGGCGTTTGGAGGAATGGTCAAAAAACTAACACGGAAAAATGCCAATTAGCCAAAAGAGACAATGATAAATAGTTGAGAACACTTGGACTCGTAAGAGCTGAAAGAAATAGGATTTGAGAGTTTTGTTGTCAGAGAGGGGCCTTAGAGTATCAGACTAAAAGTAAATCAGGCCATTATGGACGAAATAATAGGGCTGAAGTAACTATTCCAGCCCCAGACTACCAGTCGGCATCGGCAATGCGTAGATTATTTCCAACACACTTTAGGTAGGCCCTGTGTCCTGCATAAGCTGTCCCCCCCTGCCCTTGTGGAGAAGCAGCTTCTCCTGCCTGAGAAGCAAAAGTGATGGCACAAGAGTGTCCCTGTTGCTTCTCAGAGGAAGAGGCACGCTGGTAGACTTAACCTTGAAGAACAGGTACCTGGTAAGTGGCCATTTGCCAAAAGTTTTAAATGAGCAAAAGACACCCCAAATGACCAAACCATATTCAGCACCAGGCGTTCTGCTACAGTCCGATAGGGCAATTGGCCAAGTCATACCAACCTGGCATGGCACACCCCACAAAGTGAGGTCATAGAAAAATATCCCTATTTTCTTGTCTCTGAAACATCTCCAAAAGGTGCAGGTATCTCAGAGACACCAAGCCCACAAGATGTGAACTGCCCCATATCCTGCTGTCCCTGACTCCTTCCCTCTCTTACTCAGCTGATCCTTTTCTCCTTATGAAGCTGAAGTAGCTCATGGATTCTGTAGGTTGAATTTGAGGCAGACTGAAGGAAACCATGCTTGCCCTCAGGAAAAGTCAAATTTGTTTACTGCTAGTCATTTCTGAAGCCCTTGGTTGCATTTAAATAGATTACATACAGCATCTCAGTCAGCTTTCTCTGCTAGCGATAGTGTGAAACTTCACTATTGCAGCAGCAGTACTACAGATCTTTAGTGTTTTAGGAAGATGGAGAGCTTCCCGTCACTCAAACACTACACCCACAGGATATGGCAATAGGTGAGTAACGGGGTCATAACCCTCCCATCCTCCACTTTGGGAATGATTTTCACCACAAGGGCTTTACTAACAAGCAGCCATTGAATCTCAGCAGTGGTTGCGGACAACCCTTGCACGAGACAAAGACATTTTGTGCTCTTTATATCTTCTCACTCGTTGGGTGAAGGCCCGCCCCATGCACCCAATTGTGTGAGTAAAGACATAAACAAGGATTTTCCCCTGTATCTCAGGCAAAAGAGATGGAGTGAGCATGGGTACACCAAAGATTTGGAGAGCATTCGGCCCACGACCTGGGCATCCTAATTTGACAGTGTGTACAGTTGCTTATACAGCTGTTGAATAATAAATACCTCAACATGCCCTTGAGATGGTACTTCTAAATAAGCCCTTCATAGAAGCGATCAGAACCCTGACTAAAAGATTTACCCTGCAATGGTGTTCCTGAAGAAGTTTTTACACAGTTCATTTTTCAAAAGACAGTATCTTTCAAAAGAGCAAGTGCAGCATACAAAATAACCTTTAAGCTGTATGATGCTTTGTTCGAAATACTGTTCTGCTGTTCCACTTCTAAAATGTCATCTCTGTCTCAGTGTTTATCTTCTCTTAAAACATAGCAAAATTGCTACAGTATTTCTTGTAAAAAGTTTTCACCTTCTTTACCGCTTTAGATTTCTCTCTATGTTAAAGTCACAAGCTTGTATTATTAGCCTCAATTCATTTGCTACACAGTTTGGAGCCACAGATAAGCAAATATCCCTTTGGGAAGCAAGTAAAGTACAAAAGGAACTATAATCACTCACCGTAGAAAGCACCAGAGGGTTGTTTGTTTGAATTATCAGAAGAAGCTGTTTAAAATGAAAAATTGGTGGTAAATTACTTTTTTCGTTTTTTTTTTTTCCCCCCCGCCCCCACAACCTCACATGTGCCACTACTGCATAGGAAGCTTGCAGCTTCAGGTAGCGTTAACATCTGCCCGTAGCGCTGCATCCTTCCTCGCAGGAGCTGCCACGCTCGGTCAGCGAATGCAGCACGCTGAATCACCAGGCTTTTAGGTGCATTCTCTGGAATGGGATTTATTCCTCACAGAGCTTCCCTACCACGCAGCACGCTAAAGGAAAAGCTCCTTTCAAACCCCTGTTACCAGAAGCTGTTTTGGACGCTCGCAACTCAGCGGCGACGTGCAAACTGGTTACGTATGGAAGGATTTGACATTCATGCGGTGGTAAGCGCCGTCCTGCCTTTGACACAAGGCAGAGCCGGCCAACAACTCTTCTGGTCCCCAACTATTCGCGTCAACAAAACGAACGCGTAAACACGCTTCTCGGTCCTTAAGTCCCCTAAATACTAATTACTCTCTGGTGATGCTACTCGTCGTTAATACTCCCGAGGTTTTTCTGACTTAATTGCCACAGGATAGGGGACTCGCTGGCTGCAGCCCCCCGAGTTGCCCACGGGTGAACGGATCGCCCCGCGGGGGG